>WELA01003517.1:36022-48190 GCA_009602735.1 Mesotaenium endlicherianum
CCCCCCACCCCCGGGCTTGGTTTCAAGCCACACTCTTGAACTCCTAGCAGCAATTGGCGCCAGCTTGTCCACATAACATCCGGAGAATGGCAACTTCAAGCTGCAGCTCTGACCTCCCAGACCTTTTCACACTTGGCCACTCCCGCAGGTGCAAGCAAGCAGCCGGCAGGCAGAGGGGGAAGAGACCGGCAGCCTGCAGACAGACAGCCGGCGGCGCAACAGCCCGGGAAGCCAGACAAGAGGGCATCCACACACAAGCTTCCTCTCTGCTTCGCCATTGCAGGTACTGGCTGCCAGCTGGGCAGTGCTACAGGCGCGGCAGAGAGCGAGCTGCGAGACAAAGCGGGCGAGCTTGCAGGCGTGTGGCCCGACTTACATGCAAGCAGGCAGAGGGCAGGCAAGCGGACGAGCCGCCCAGTGAGTTAGCCAGCGGGCGTACCTGCGGTTGCAGTCCCGCTGGGGGCTGAAGCCCGCGGGGAGGCGCTGCTCTTTCTGCACAAAGTCAGCGCCCACGCCGTCATTGAGCGCGCCCTCCCCCTCGCGCCCCCGGTTGCGCACCTCCAGCAGTAGCCCGCTGCCCCTCACGAGCGCGCTCAGCTCCTCCAGCTTCAGGGCCCCCACCCCGTTAGCGCCGTCCGCCAGCAGCGATTCGAGCGCCGCGCCGTCCGTGTCCTTCTCCATGCTCCCCTGCTTCTGCTCCCGCTCCCGCTCCTGCTGCCCCTGCCGCTGTTGCTGCTGCTGCCCCTCTCGCTCCTGCTCTTCCTCCCCCTCCTGCAGCTCCACCTGCTCTTGCACCCCCTCCTGCTCCTGCTCCTGCTCCAGCTGCCCCGGCAGTCTCCCTGAAGAGGCGCGGGGGGCTGCAAGGGCTGGGGCTGCGGCTGCGGCTGGGGCTGGGGGTGGGGGGATGAGGGCGACGAGGCTCTGGAAGGCGGCGGAGAGGGAGGCAAAGTAGTGCGCGGGGGTGGCGGATGCCGGGTGGCGGTTGGCGGCGCGCACCAGCCAGTGCAGCTGCGGAGTGCTGAGCACGCCGCACTCGCGCACCGCGGCGGCGCCGCCCACTGCTTGGATGCCCTGCATGCCAGTGCGAGCGGGGCCCTGTCAGTCTCGGCCCCCCCTTGGCTCGCTGCTCTGGAGGGCCTACCCGGCACGCGAGGAGGGGTTCACTGAGAGGGTGGCTCTGCTCTTCTTGGGTTGAGGAGGTTACGGCGCAGAGGATGCAGCAGACAGAGTCACTGCGGCCCAGCTGGGGCCTCGGGGCGGCTCTGCCTGCGCGTGTGCGTGTGCGCGTGCATGTGTGTGCATGCATGCCTGAATGCGTGTGTTATGTGTGTGCGTGCTTGTGTTTGCATGTGTGTGGGTGTGTGTGTGTGTGTGAAAGAGAGAGAGTGTGTATTTGTGTATGTGTGAGAGCGAGAGAGTGAGAGGAAGGGAGAGAGGAAGAGGGGGAGAGGGGGAAAGAGAGGGCAATGGAACTGCGACGTAAGTTTGAGGGTTGCACGCACCACTTTGACAGCGGCCGCCAGCTCAGCGCCACTTGGCCGCGTGTCATACGCCAGCAGCACCCGCGCCCTCCCCGCCTGCCTCAGGTCCAGGCCTTCTGCACTCGCTATGTCCCTCACCACCTGTGGGGGAGCCCAGAAGCACGGGGCTGAGTTAGAAGCACACTCGTTCGTCAGAAGCATGCAGGGCCAACAAGGAAGGAGGGTCCAGACGGCATGACCATGCACCTTGGTGAAGAACGCCCACTCCTTAAACCACACACAAACATATATCTACACCCTCTCTGCCTGTTTATGGGCGCTTGTGTGCACGCGCGCACGTGTGTGTGTGTTTGTGTATGCGTGTGTGTGTGTGTGTGTGTGTGTGTGGGTGGGTGTGTGTGTGAGAGAGAGAGCCTCTACCCCCGCTCCCTGGTCCCAAGCAGCAGGAGTAGTGGACGCTCCCAGCAGACCCCTAGAAGCACAGGCTAGCCAGGTAACTAGAGGAGCACCACCCATATACGATGAGCTTGTCCACATACTACACGGAGACAGGGTCGGGTATCGTATATCCGTAAGCATGCGCACGTTCACGTGCTCCCTCTCACCCCGTCCCTCCCCTTCCCCACTCCCTCCTTGTGTGTGTTCAGGGGTGTCAGTTTTTTTGTGTATGTGCGCGTGTGTGTGTGTGTGTGTATGTGTGTGTGTGCGCGCGCGTGTGTGTATGTGTGTGTGTGCGCGTGTATGTATGTGTGTGCATGTGGGCGTGCCTGTGTGTGTGTGTGTGTGTGTGTGCGTGTGTGCGTGTGGGTGTGTGCGTGTGTGCGTGTGGGTGTGTGCGTGTGTGCGTGTGGGTGTGTGCGTGTGTGTGTGTCTTGCCCACGTGCGCGCAGGCACAACCACAGGCTACAGCCCAAACATGAGGGGAGGGGCGCGACGCCGGCGACGTGCACACCTGGCAGACGTGCGCGGAGCTCTCGGCGTTGGCCAGCCGGTTGCAGTAGTCCTCCCACGCCACCGCCAGCATGCCGCCCGACGGGTCCGCAATCTTGACCCCGTTGTCGCACACGGGGTTGTGCGAGGCCGTCACCATGACCCCCGTGGCGGCCCCCTCCCCGAGGGACCTGAGGGCGGCGATAATGCCAGCTCGCATGACGGTCGAGCTCAGAGTGGAGGCCTCCGCCCGGAACCCCGCGGTGCCGTAGGAGAAGACGACACCTGGCGCAAGGAGGGGCACGGAGTTGGCCCGGGGGGGATGACGTGGCGGGTCATGGATGGATGCAACGAGGTCCTGGTGCCAGGAGGGTGGGGTGGGAAGAAGGGGNNNGGGGGGGGGGGCTCCTGCTTTGGGGACGGCAAGCTTGTCTGAAGGGGGAGGGGTGACTGCTGATCTCTGAAGGGGGGCACTGGTCCCCTTCTCCGCGCCTCTGACGCGGTCTTGAGGGTACATTGCTGAAAGGTACGACACATGGGTATGCATATAGATGCATACATTTACATGTAGACAATATCAACATGTCTTTCTTAATACTTTCGGACTTGCTCTCAGAAATGCATCAGGCGGAAGGTGCTGCGTGCAGCCTTAGCCTTGGGGAACATATCGGACTTCTTGTGCTGCTTTACTGTAACAATGTTGAGTGTCTTCAGCAAAAAAAAAAAAAGGGAATACAACCCCAGCATTACACGCGGTCTTAAGCTGCAATCGTCGACTCTGATGCTGATATTTTTAGCCTCCTCCTTAGAACTTGACAGGGAGCTGCTTGGTGTGCACAGCCCGTCAATAGATAGTCTGAGTGTGAGGGTGTGAGGGTAAGTGGACATGGACGTGCCCATCTCAATAAAGTAAGTGCTATTCACAGATAAAGAAGGGACCGAGCGGGCGACTGGGGACGTGTTTTTTGTTCCCTTCTTCACTCAGCAGAAGGGGACATGTGGAGTACCTTCCGGCTTCTTGAACAGATCAGCTGCTGCATGGATCGCTTCTAGCTCTGTCTCCATGGTGCTCTCTATCTGACTGCTGGTGCAGAGGATGTGGAGCTGGGGGACACGATGTTGTTTTTTTCTGTTCGAAGGGAATGTGCTCCTATGCTGTGGTGGTCGGACAAGAATGTGTTGCCTGTTGGAGAGCTGCACGGAAAATCCCACAGAGCTACATGACTGGACACGATATGCTTGCTCAAGGAATGGCCTCGAGCTGAAGGTGCGTTTACGGGGGTCAAGTATGCTGTAAGAGCCACGATTTCTTGTTACGTAGGACGTATTCACAAAGACAGCACTACTTGAGAGCGGAAGCCAGAAAGTCCGAATGCTTGGAAGCCGGGCATGGCACTGCATTTGTAAAATAGTGCCGGACGCTGGGACTACGACCGTTCCTGTACGTAGGTTGACCAGGCAGCACCCAAGCTTTAGGTGCATTGAGTCTATGCACTCATGATAAGTGCTTGGCCAATCCTGGATGTAGATGCCTTGACTCTCGATGTGTTTTAGTTGTTAACGGTCTACTGGAGTCGACTCCATGAAATTGACAGCTAGGTAGCTCCTCTTCGTTCGGGCGTCAACTTGCCTCATTACCTAGCAGCTGATGTTGCTCAAGTTCAATAACAGCATGCACGTACAGAACAGCATGCACGTACAGAACGTGCGGTTCAGCAGATTCGCGCGGAACATTTGTGGAATCTCTGGGAACCCCTCCGGCTGGAGAAGCGTGGAAGGCACGTGTCAAAAAGCAGGACAACAAATCGACACGGCTTGACGAAGAAGCTTTCCCAGAAGGACCTGAAGTCCTCAGTGCATGGAAATATATCAACTCACATCTCCTTATTTCCTCATTCCACTTCTCTCGCCCGCGTGCTTCGTTGCCGATTGCTCTCAGCCGGAGTATGTTGCTCGTGCTCTTGTGACAAGCACTGCCACCTCGTCAAACGTAGTAGTTTGTCGGTACAGCTTTTCTTTGGAGTAGCCTACTTTTTAGGAAGAGGATCATGTCCTGAGGAATAAGAGTTTATAAATTCAAGGGTTCCTTTCCCTCGTATCTCCTATTCGATGGTGATGAGTTTGCTTCAACATCATAAGTTTCGCGGGACTCTTGGTGCGCTTCTTTTTGCTCTAGTTTTCTGCTCTGCTTGGACGACTGCATATGGAGCTTGTGGTGACTCGAAAGGGGTCTGCACTGGTAATCCAAGGGGAAGCGTGCCTATTTCCTCATCATGTGTGAACGACTGCAGGGTCAGTGACCTTTTCTTTTAGGCTACCTTTCGAATTTTCCAATTGTGTGTTGTGCGTCCTTATTTGTTGATTAGAGAGCAGTATAGAGTGACTGTTAATGCGCATCATTTGATCCCTTTAAAATGACAGCTGGACTGTGGGCATACTGAGTGGGTGAGGTTGGAACCAACGTCACGGGTTGAAGGACTGACACTTTGGTGTGTGAACGGTGACATGAGTGCTTCAGCTTCCTGTCTGCTTCCGTTATGGGTGCTTTGTTTGGTCTGTCTATCTGGATGTGTAATCTGAACGGGTACTTGGCGTGTTTATCTTAAGCTGTGTCTGGTTGGCCAAATCGATGGTTTGAAGAGCCTTTACTTAACAATAGATACTTGAGACCTCTGAACTTCTGTGCTACAATATCCTAGAGTTGGATGCTACTATAGTCTAGAGCTAGTTGTTACCTGGCAAGCAGTGTATTAACGCATGCATTTTGGTAGTTGCACATAAAATAAGGATCGTTTGAGTTTTTCAAAGAGAAGGGGTTGACATCTACTTGGTATCTTAATAAGATGAGCATTGAGTCTGAAATATTTCAGGGCAAGGGTCGAAGATTTGTAGCCATGGGGGGTTCATTGCTGAGGCTAAGGATATCATCCAGGTTAAGAAGTAGAGAGCTCTTAACCTGTCACGTTTTGCATTCATTGGGAGCAATTGTGCTTTTTGTCTGCATGCTCATCCTGTTTGCTGGGGTGTTATGTGCATATTGCTTTTTGTTTGGGAGTCAATTTTTGACGCCTTTCAGGAAGTGTATATAAACGTCAGAGCAAGCTGCAAGCCTTTAAATGTGGCATGCTGCAATATATCAATGCTTTCCTTGCAGTGTGCATCCTCCTTTTTTCCTTCTTTCCTGGTAAAAAGAGCCAGCAGTTGTTTTCTGAATTACATACTTTTTTTGAGAACCTCAGCTTCTCATGGACTTAGATGCTACCATTTGACTAGGTCGGAGTAACTGTCAAAGTGGGTGAATACGTATGAAACTGCAGCCCATACACCTGGCAACCTTGTCTTGTAGGATATCTGCTTAAGTTAACTCAAAGCTTGCTTAGAAGTTCAATTGGGTGATTGTGTGAGTGGACCATGCCTGGCTTTGATACAGGTCTAGGCCTGCTAGCAATTCAGCTGGGAGCTTCAGGTCTTGTGTTGAGTATGACAGAATGTGGAGGCGCATTCCGTATGAATGAAGGCTGAAGCAGTCGTCAAAATTGACGACTTTTGAGGTCCTGTTGCTTGCCTCATCTCCTTTTATGGTCGCCTGCCTGTGTTTTCTGATGCAGTACTGTGATAATTACTACTACTGGAGGTGCACTGACTTCTCACCTAGATACAGCTCCACAAGTGAGTACCACTTCCCTCCATGTCCTGTTTCCCTTTCATGCCTTGAACAATCTTACTGGGGCCCTCGTAACAAAATATGTAACTTGCTGGAGAGTCTCGATAAGACGTTTAAGTGCTGCACGCTGGATGTTGAAGTCAGAGGGCATGCGGGATTGTGGTCTGTTGCTTGAGGGATGTTCCGGACGTACTTGGTGGATGTCTTACTGATGAAGCAGCAGTCACCTGCTGGCACCGGAGGACAGAATGGAAGCTTTTTATTCTTCGCTTCACTGCTTCGCTATAATGCAAACAGTTACTTGAACGAGTTGCTTGTAAGACCACGCCTTAAAATTATTGTGAATGATGACTGAAGTGAAAGGCAGTTGTTGTTACGATCGTGTCCATTGAAACACCTGTCGATCACTGAAGGCATTTAGATCTCTGTGGTGAAGGGTTAGAGCTCTCAACTGATGAGGTGGCGTGGATCACACAGTGGATTGGAAAGCCAGTATATGCAGACGTTCAAGCAGTGGAAGGTGTCACCAGCAATAGCGTCTTCTGTCTTTTGCGCCTGACGTTGGCTACAATGCGGCTACAAGCATGCAGAATATGTGGTCACTTGCTCATCACTTGCCCAGATGTCAACATTGTCTGTGCGAAGGCTTCTTCATTGCTGACGTATGTATTCTGTTCCTTGGCGTGATGGGTGTGGTGTCGTTTGGCGATGGCGGGCGATGACGATGCAGGCGTCTACCTTGGCTACAGGTGCTCGCGCTGCACTTGGAAGGTGTCCTGGTGGGCGTGGCTGCTCGTCTGCCTCGGCACGTTCCTCATCCTCTTTGGAATCTTCTACGCCCTCGCATACATCATCCGCAGGCGCCAGGCGAAGGCGCGCCAGCAGCTGGTGTACCAGCAGCAGGCGTATGGGGGCGGGCAGGACATGAACTACTACGGACAGCAGCCGCCGCCGTATGGTGGTCAGCCGCCGCCCTACTCAGGCCAGGAGCCAGCCTATGGTCAACCTGCTTACCCTCAGCCCAGCGTAGGCCCAGGTCAACCTGTTTATGGTCAACCAGTCCCCCCAGGCACCACACAGTCGTAAGTGCCTCGAGTCAGTTGTTTGCCTGATGATGAGGTGTTATATTCAGCCGGCCGTCAACCAGTGCTGAGCACCTATGTTAAGCAGGATTGTTTGCTTATGAAGCCGGTCTCCCGAGGTGGTACGAATTGGCCATTACAAGTATTTATAGGTGCTCTATTACATACATGATTTGGTACTGGTTCTTGTAGATGTGAGACTCACGGTAGGTCGCTATTGATACTTTACTTTCTGTCTACAAGTTCTTATTAGTTGGTGGACGTTATATGTATATCAGGACTGCTGAGTGGTTTTAGCTTAGCTTGGCCTATGGGTAAAACATTATGCCCATGTTGTACCATTTTGAATTAACAGCACTCGAGGTAATCCAACGTTATGTGCCCAGGATCTATTACAAGTACGTCTATAAATTATTTGTTGCTGGTTTTTATTTTGAGCATTTTATTTGGAAGGCACCTAAATCATATCAAATTGCAAATGAATGTTTTGTTCGTAGAATGACACAGTTCATTACAAAAAAAAAATTGAGAGGATCCTAAATCGTCACACGGAACTCTAAGGTCATGCAATGATGGTATACGGCCACGTAATGAGTTAAAAGTACGTTAAAACGTTATCATACGAGAAAAAACCTCTTGATGCATAACATGTAAGTTCCAAACCAAGTAAGCAAGATGTATTCTGGATTTAGAGAAGCAAATTCCAAGTTGATATACATCAGTTTCATTGTGCATATTCTTGGGCCTGATTGCAAAGCTCCACTACAAAAAATTGAAAAACTTAGATGCTATACTATTCTCTTTTGGTGAATTACAAATATAAAAAAGTCAAGATAAAGACAATAGGCGATTGCATGCAAAAAAAATCATAACTAGCTATAAAGCGCCGGTCGTTTCAGGTTGTCGTCGTCTTCCATGATTATTGGACGACGTTGGGTTTCAATGGAAGAGATTTTTGTTGCACAGAAGTTGGCGGTTTGTTGATTTTGGTAAGAACGCTCGCTTTCATGACTTGCAAAAGATTATTGAAGACTAGGGATAGAGAGGGCTCTTCCCCATGAAAAGGTAAAGCTTTTGTGTCTTTCTTTAATTTTCACGTCACTTTAAGCGAAGTGCTTATGTGCTACCAATACCTAAAAATGTTGAAGTAGACGTGAGGGAGCTCCACACTTAAAGTGAGATGCTCAAGTGTTGACCAGCAGCTAACAGTATCAATGATCCGAAGAACTTAGAGCTTTGAAGATTTTTCAAAACTCCCGAAAGAATAAAGATCGCGACGAAGGCGTTTCTCGGGACTTTTAAGCTTTGCTTGCCTTGCATTGTTGCTAGTGTAATGTTTTGTAAATCCGCATTGCTTTGACCCTGCAAAGCCAAGTTGGGAAACAGTTTGCCGACTAGAGACCTAATAAGAAAATATAGATAAGACGCTAGCTACTTCGCCTCATTTTGGTTTTTGCTCGTGATGCTTTAGTTGAGTGCACGAGTGTTAACCATAGCAAACGTTATTGGAGAGGCACAACTCTGTACCGTGGCCCTAGGCAGCGTAGTAGGCCGTTAGACGGTGAGAACGGGCGGTAGAAAATGACATCGTTGTGTGAAGGTTGAAGTGATACACGTGCGATATTGACTGGTTGATAGTCAGTAAGCAGGGCACGTGTGGCTGAGTCAGATGCACACAGGCACGGAAGTGTTTGCATAAATAGCGCACTTGGGCTTGATCTTCCAGTTCGGGGTGGACCATGGGGTGCTAACTGTCGCAAGAAAGTGCCTACGAATGATTCTTTTCGCCAAACTTGCAAGTCGTGCCGCAAAGATACGTGTTTTATTGATTTTTTGCGCAGCTCCTAGGGCTAAATTTGGCCGACATTTTGATTGTTTGCCGCAATTGAAGAAAAGTCACAATCCTGCGCCTTTTTTTCAAAAGAGTTATCAGCCCATGGGGTGGACAACGCCAGACGTTCTGTACATCCGGTTTGAAGCACGAGGCTACCGGAGTGTCCAACGGAACCGGAAGTTTGGTATAAGTTGGGCAGGAATGGGGTATGCTTTTGCGTTACAGTTTCAGCTGCCACGACATAATCTGATATATTATGCAAGTACCATAGACACGTGTCGCGACTACTATCCGTTTGACGGTGCCGCACGCGCAGCGCAAGCTACGGCAACCGAGGTACGGAAAGTCAACGTTGACTCACCGACCACTTGACTGATTACGTCGCAGTCAGCGGTTATGTCGGCGTCAAGACCACTGGCAAGGGGTCAATGTCAATGTGCCCCACACCCAGGGATGGGAGAGGTTTTGACAGCATAGACAGCCGCGAGGCTAGAAGCTGGGAATCAGTGATGAGCCGCCCAGCAGGTACCAAGTCAGGTACTGTGTGACTGGCAGATTAAGCCAGGTCAAGACCGCAATGCCCAGATAGGTTACGGCCGCCCGGTTGGGAATCTTGAGCAAGTGGCATTTGCTTGTACACGCCGCTCTGGAGTTCTTAGCCATGAGCCAATTAGGCGTGACTGCCAGCTGAGAAGCTAAGCAGCCACGCGCAACAGTCACGAGGTGTGCATGCATGCTGAGTGACTACGAGTTTGAGTTGAGCATGGCTAGGCAGAAGCGACATGCAGCTAAGCCTTGTGACTAAGCACGGCATTCTCGAAAGATGACGTTGTGTGGTGCCTGCGAAAGGCACGAATCTTGCCTGAGACATGTCATTCTCTCTCACGCACCTTTGCCAAGGAGCAGAAGGAGCAGAAGGAAGGAGAAGAAGGGCGCGAAGAAGAAGAAGGAATTCCCAAGGCCATTGGAGAGCCGAGGCCCCACGCTTCTGCCGACGCTGAAGTTTCTTCTCAGCGTATCATAGATAAGTTGGGATTGTAGGAGTTCCCAAAGAGGGAATCTCACTGATGAAAGTAGGAGAACTGCAGAATAGAATCTGCTAGGAGATTGGCACAGACTCGGCCAAACGCCACAAGTGTGTGTGAAGCAGCCTTAAAAGTTTCCAAGTTCTCAGAAGTCGCATTCGCATCTCGAAGAGAGAGAGTAGTATTGGCAGGTAAAGCTCTCAGTGAAGAACTGAGTGAGCCTAGCCTGGCAGTGAAGAGCTGTTAAGGCGCGGTGTTAAGTGAAGAGCTTGCCCCAGGCCAGCATAGACGTGTAGTTTCAGAATTTTGTAAGCTGTGACTTTGTGAAAGTTAAGCGAAAGCCTGAAGGGCGATTTTCTCTGAATCTGACGTTGTATGTCAAGTTGCTTAGAGTGTGATTTTTGCAAACTACAATTTGCTCGCCTGTGAACCCAAGAACCTTAAGGCATAAAGCCTATGTGGAAGTAAGAGACTTCCGTCCTTGTAAGAGGAATTAAGGCAAGGCAAGTATTTTTAAAATTTTCTTCTAAGTCCTAGGATAAGCAGATGGTGAGAGCTGGGTGAAGGAGAACGTTGCTCTGAGTGTTGGTCATGGTTGCATGGTGCAAGTTCAGGAGCCCAGGGATGGGTTAACCCTGGTAAGACTTGTCACCGACACACGTGCAAAGGTTGATCAACCATGTTTGCCCACATGCGAGGAGGGCCACCGACACATCAACCAGGTCGAAAGCACACGTGCTGAAAGGCAACGCGCGTGCCGAGGGACCGACGACACTGTTAGGCACGACACACGAGCCTCGATGTCTGCTGAATGCGAGTTGATTTACTAAAAAGCTCAATGGGACCGCACTGTAAATATCCTAAACAAGCCTAACAAGCCATAACAGCCCAGCCCTAGGAAGAAGCGACTGATGGTGACTGATGCAGTCGTGCACGCTCATGCACTTGCAGTTAGTACTGGCCATTATCTGACCCACACATTGACTCTATAGTCTGACTATTAGATGCTTAATAGAGACAAGCCGTGATACTTGGTTTGCGGACACCATGACCACTGGTTGGTGGATATATAGCTAGGCCATACTTTGAAGGCACAGACAGACGATTTAAGACCAGACCCAGCTTTTTTTTGTGGGTTCATCTGGCACTCTTTCGGTGCGCAAAGCTTCAAATTTTCTTTTGAAAGAATGAGAGGAGCAAGATGTTCCATGCAAAAGCTATATATTATTCTTTGGAGCTTATTATGCTATAGTTTTCCGGAAGATGGCTGGGCATCCCTAGAAGCAGACGCCCTCCCAGGTTGGATGGGAGAAACGTAAGCAAAGAATTCCTTCTACCCTCTCTATTGTCGACTGCCCACTTGCACAGTGTTATGTTGCAATGCCTCGCACTACATCATGTGGAGAGCTGTCAAATTGTCCAAAGCCATGACGCAAACGCATGCTACCCCAACTTGCCACGAATCTGAGAACAGTCACTAATGAATTACTACTTCAATTGGCCCCTTGCTAGAAGGTCATGCCCGGCCGACTACAACATTGTATTGCCAGTTTCAACACGATTGCGAAAGCTTTGAAGGTGAAGCGTGATGGCTTGGACAGGCCAGGAATACACTAACTGGTGTCAGACCCCGCCAGATGTCCTGCCCGCACATGTAGCCATGCAAATCTGCACCGGTTATACAAGCAGGCCTGGGAAGTGTCGCAAATGGTGGGCCTAGATGCTCTCACTCAACGTCGCTCGCATGAGCCATTCCTTGTAGCACCCACAGCCATCTCTGAGACCTCTTGAGTGTGCTTCCGACACCCTTGCAGGCACCATGTGCGGGCGGCAGACCCTGGGCACCTGGCGCTCTCGGGAGCCTCCATGCAGGCCCTGAGGGGAAAACGCCCAGAAGAGAAAGTCATCCAGCTGTCGTGGAAGCCCAGGTGGGCTTGCCCCTCTTAGAACCTCCACCCATCCCCCCCCTCCCTCCCTCCCTCCCCCCCACAGCAACATGATGCTTTCCACTCACTACAAGGGGTGGGGTACCTTGTCTGAAGCAGCTGAGGCCCTCCTAATTATAGCGTCGCATGTGTCGCTCATGCGCCTGACTCTGTGGTGATGATGGCCGGGGGACGGGAGTGGGGGTGTGGGGCCGGGGGGATGGGTG
>WELA01003517.1:52038-83453 GCA_009602735.1 Mesotaenium endlicherianum
CCCCCCCCCCCTCCCCTCCTACTCTGTTGTTTCCCCATTATTCCCCTATTGCAATCGTGTGCACATCTGCACACGGCTCTCACACGACCAAACTGCAGGCGCATGCACAACTCCACACTCTGACTCGCACTTGCGCTTGCTCTGAGACCCGCGCCTCCGGAGTCACGCTCGCACGCTGGCTTCACCCTCTGGAGGTGCGCCTGTGCCTGCCCCTGAGCGCCAGTCCAGTCCATCCGTCTCAGCCGCCCGTCGCCGGCAGGAAGCAGCAGTGGATGGCTCTCCCCCTCCCTCACCTGCAGGGGGTGCGGGCGAATGCTCCAACTCCGTCCTGCAAGGCTGCCCAACTGCACGTGGCTGGTCATTGCGCTGCTGTTGGGCAAGTGGGGCGCTTGGAGACGCCCGCCAGGTGGGCGTGTGGGCCTGCTTGTTAGTCAGATAGGGGCGTGATGCTCTGGAGTGAGTTCATCGTGGCCAGAGGGAGGGCTGTGTTGATACGCGGGGGGCTAACTGCAGGGGAGGATTGGGGGGGAGAGAGACTGGCAGATAAAGTCCCTCGAAATTTGTTCTGAAGGCAAGGAGAGATATCAGGACCCCTCTCGGTGGTGGAAATCCAGCAGGAGGGGGGTGGTTGACGGGGGTGAAGCAAAGATGAGGAAGTGATTGAAACACCAACACTTATTGCAGAGCATGACACAAGCAAACCTAGAGGGAGGGGTAAATGCTTCGCGTATGCACTCCCTGCTTGCCCTGTTGGCCACCCGTCCGCTCGGAACATTGAAGAGGGTAGCGAGGTCGCGGCTCCTCCTCTCTGGCGTCCTCTCTGGTTGCGTCTCTCTGGTCATCTCGGGTTGTGTCTTTCTCCGCGTCAGTCTGCCACGCGCCCGTCCACTCGGGACGGCAGGGGGGACGTGTGATGGGGGCCGCGTGGGTGCTTGCACGGGTGCTCTCACCCTCTCACTCACACGCCTCTTCTGGTCGAGCTGGATGCGGCGCGCGCGCGCAGTGAAGCCGAAGAAGGGCGATGCGCTGCTGTTCTGGAGCCTCAAGCCGGACGCTACGGCCGACTTCTTCTCGCTGCACTCGGGGTGCCCTGTGATTGAGGGCGAGAAGTGGTCCGCCACCAAGTGGATCCACGTCAACTCGTTCGAGCCGCCCAAGCGCGACCCCAGCGTGTGCACGGACGACGACCCACGCTGCCCGGAGTGGGCGGGCGCGGGCGAGTGCGCCAAGAACCCCGTCTACATGGTCGGCGACGACCGCTACCCCGGCTCGTGCCGCAAGGCCTGCAAGGTCTGCGTCCCCAAGGTGCGCCTTTGAGCAGGCGGAGGCGGAGGCGGAGGGGCGGAGGAGAGAAGAACAAGAGGAGGAGGAGGAGGAGGGGGAGGAGGAGGTGGAGCCCTAACCTCAGGAGGAGGAAGGGGAGGAAGAGGTCGGGCCCTAGCCTTAGGAGGAGGAGGCTTAGCTTAGCAGAGGAGCGCCTCCCTACGTCCCAGGTTGGCGGGCTGCCCGTATATACACACACATACGTATACATAAATAGGGATCTAAGTATATAGGTTGCTACCCGCTGTGGTACTGCGTTAGTGAAATGTTGTACTAATTGGACCTGGAGTTGTGCCTTGCTTGCCTTCCAGTCCAGGCGTGCTACCCACCACAGGGTAGGGGAAGGATTGAGCGTTTACTGGTGCACCTGCACAAGTGTATGTGCAGGTGTATTCCAGACTGTTAATTGCTGCTCATATACTGTTTCTGCGCCAATTTATCACTGTAACGCGAGCACGGTTTCATGTACATGTGTGTATATATATATATATATATATATATATATATATATATATATATATATATATATATATATATATATATATATATATATATATATATATATATATATATATATATATATATATATATATATATATATATATATATATATATATATATATATATATATATATATATATATATATATATATATATATATATATATATATATATATATATATATATATATATATATATATATATATATATATATATATATATATATATATATATATATATATATATATATATATATATATATATATATATATATATATATATATATATATATATATATATATATATATATATATATATATATATATATATATATATATATATATATATATATATATATATATATATATATATATATATATATATATATATATATATATATATATATATATATATATATATATATATATATATATATATATATATATATATATATATATATATATATATATATATATATATATATATATATATATATATATATATATATATATATATATATATATATATATATATATATATATATATATATATATTCTTCTTGTGGAGCGCGTGACCATCAATTGGCTATTTCAATTGGTGGGGAGTGCACAATAGTGTGACTGTAAGAGTGACTTTATTGCTTGTGAACGGGACACTGTCTTAGCACAAATATATATGTCCAAGTTAGCTTGTTGTCTTGGCGGTGTTTGTTTTGTCGTGACATTGCAGGTATCCATCAAGGCCTGGTACGTTTATGGAAAAAAGATGATCAAATTTATTACTTAGTAGTAAAAAAAGTTGAACGTATGGTGATCATAAGTAGCCACATGAACATGACTCATCTTGTCTGACATGTCTACGGTCTTGAAAGCTGCACATGGTCAATGTCCAATTGGAGCTAAGGTTGGTTCATTTGGTGATTCTTCAAAACTAAGCAAAACCCCTGTGACATACGCTGTCCAAAATATCCATAATTCTCAATTCTCACAAACACTAATGTCATGTCAATTATGTATCACGTCCGCCTTGCTATCTGCAGAAGGACCATAAGGCCTCACAAGTACTTTCAGTTCACAATATCATAAGTGCGCAATGCACGTGTATTGGAGTATTGTATGCAGGCACAAGGCTGTTACATACATGCCTGAGATTAAGAATGCAATCTCTCCAGCATACTACAAGTCCTATGTGCATGGGTTGGCGCAGAACAAAAAGGGATGTATATCACTACTGTTAACTGGGAAGCCAAAAGGAGGTCCATGATGCATATGCCCAGTTACACGACTTTTTCAGTTGAACCGGAGCAGCAAGTCTTCCATGCAGCTTCTACACAAGTCGGAAGTTCACTTTATTGCAACGTTATGGAGGTGGCAATTTATGTTATCAGTCACGCGTGTGTCCGGGGCTGCCCTTCAGTTTCAGCCGCTTGCAGTTTTGCGCAGTAGGAGAGTGCAAGAAGGGTGCACACTGTAGCTAGACGACCAAGAATAGGACGGGCAGTCCTCGCAGCTTAGTGAAGAGGAGGGTAACTTCTAAGACCAAGTTCTCATATGTATGGCAAAGGGCATATTTCTTGGTGCTAGGATTCCAGGAGTATCCTTACGTCATTGCGGGCGCAGTGATGACTGGACTTGAAAATGGTATACATTGTTCAGTTGGTTACATTGGGCACTAGCGGAAGGCACTGCGCTCCAGGAGAACTCTTCTTGTTGCATTTCCAAGACCAACCCTATTTACGCGAAGAACGAGGCACACAAAATTGCACTTAAGGCTGCTGTTGATAGCACAGCTCCCATAGTGAGCATACCATGCTACTTCCCAGAGAAGTGAAGAGACCTCGACGCATGCCCACTAAGCTCACCCCATCGGACTAGAATGGGACCAGTCGTACAGCTCAGACAGAAGTTTTTCTGAGTGCAACTTCCGCTTCGTCTATACTGCAATTTTCTTACCTGAACTAGTCATGTGCGTGAAGACCAATAAGTAGATTAACAACAAACAAGCATGCACAACTTCATGGCTATCCATGACTCCATCCAGTCATTCTCCATATAGAAATGAATTGTTCCATGGGCTCTGAAACGAATGAAAACGGTGCACCCACAACAACACGGAGTGTGAAGAACCTTCAGTTGGGGACGGAGAGATGGACTCGATCCATACCTGACAGCTAGGATATTGATAAGTCATTTACCTTCAACTCCAACTCGCCTTTCTTAAGCAGCTCGCAGCTGACCTCCATGATCGGATTTCGGGTTAAATGAAGGAAATTGCACGCAATTGGGGGGGTCTGCTATTCGCTGCATATACAGGTGACAATTTTCACAATCAGCTCTATTCTCACCAAAATGTTTGAGGGCTCAGATGGTCCAAGAGCAAACTGAAGAAAGATCAAATCTCAGTTTGAAAATGAAGCAACAAATTTACATCGAGAATGCATATATTAATAAGTCTCCCTCCATAACTCTCGAAGTCCCCACTTTCTCTTTCGAAAGTAATTCTGAGTTAGTATGCTAGCATAGCAGCACAGCATATAGAGCTAGCAAGGTGCTTTCTCAAGCATTGCAGTGCACGACTTGTAGAGTGCTACTAGAGGCCCACCCACCCAGCCTCCCACCCTCTTTCAAGCAGAAGAAAGCAGGAAGAAAAACTAGAGTTCAGAAGCACATTAGTAGGAATTTAACAAGCTTAGAAGCTTTTTAGTAAGTAGAAAAGGCTAGATGTAGATTAGCCTAAGATTTGGTTAAAGTAAGTTATGAGTCCCGCGCGTACATGAGAGCACTTGTACATTCCTGCATTTTACTCCCATAACCTCCATAATCTTCTTCATATATTTTTATGTCTAGCATATTAGAGATGTGAATGTTACAAATTTTCAAACTCTCTTCAGCCCACACAGAAGTTTGTTGTCACACGCATGGCTCAGTTTTTCCTAATAAATGAACGGAACATATTTGAAACACGACATATGACGTCACTGCAATTGATGGCCCTGAAGAGGACCAAGCAGCTTTCAGTGCATGAACCAACATTTAGTTTTTTTAAATATCGAAGTGCGTATTTTCCAGAATTTACGAGAGGGAATATGTATATAAATACGAATTTATATATATGTACACATGTTAATCGTCCTTTCTCCGATGCGTCCAGTACGACTCCATAAAAAAGTTTGCAACCATTCCACGTCTGTTTCAATTCCAAATTTTGACATATGTATCCAGGAAGGTGGTATTTCCCTGCACAGGCAACCAGCTCTTGGAAATTGAAGTACTTGCTGACTTTTAGGACACGGATGCCTTGCAAAAATTTCAGAACATGGTGAAGAGGTAACTTTCTGGTGTTGCATAGTGAGGGTGGGGGCTTGTATTATTTGCTATGCCATAGCCTCGCGGTTTCAGCTAAAACGACGTCAAATTTTCATTCAGAACTTCATTCAGAACTTCATTCAGCAAAAATAACCCCCAGTCATGGCCGAGTTCATGAGCTTGCTCTCCTCCAAAAGTGGCGAACCTCATGAAAACCTCCATACCGAGGACTACGTTGCTGCAACTGGCAAAGCACTCTCAGTACACCATGAGGTTCTTAGCCGCTCTGACAGTTTTGAGGAAGCTCGGACAGGCCACATAGCCAAGGAAAGATTTGGTGTTGGTCACATTATTATGGGTATAGACATTGGCGGTACCAGCATTAAGGCTGCGCCAGTGAACACTCGGACCGGGGAGCTTGTGGATGAAAAGTTTGTTATTCTTACACCAAAACCAGCAACACCTGATGCTGTGGCTGATGTTATAGCACAGATGCTGAAACACTTCAACGTAAGTAAAAGTCTTGCGAAATAGAAGGCAATTCATGTTCTCCAATATCCCATGTGCGTCATAATGCAGGGACGTTCACGAAAGTCACAGCAATTGAATACCAAGGGATCTGGCTTCTTGAGGGCCGACACCACACGACCGACAATGGCTGCCAAATACATAAGGCAGCATGCACAAACTAGTAAACTCTGTCACGCAATTATGTTGGTGCTCTTCAATTAAATATACACATTGAGCAAGTTTAAGAAAATATGATGACTACTTTTCATGTGCACAGCGGTAGGCTCATACATGATTGAAGAAGTCATTCACAACTTCTGGCCTTCCTTCCAAATTTCCAATCTATATAAATGAAGCATATCCCTGCATTCCAAAGCAGCTGAGAGATTATTCTGCCAGCATCATGTCGTTTCTGACAGTTCACATGCCTGCGACTGCAGTGGAAAGGACCGGTGGGGGTGGGCATACCTGCTGTGGTCAGGCAGGGGCAGATTTTTACTGCTGCTAATAGTAAGCCCTCTGTCCCCTGACCCCACGTGCCCTTGACTCTCAGCCTGCCAGTCTAGCCCGGGTCCTGCTGGGATGCTGGTATTGCATGTTATCATTTCGTATTTCACTTCACACCTCCACATATGCGAAGGCATGTGCTGCCTGTGTCACGGCTTGTACCCCATGGTGCATGTCACTCTGTAGCAAGGTAGCAACTTGAGTCTGCAGGGCTCTGCTGATATCCTACCCTTCCACATTCGCGCTACCATCTCACCAGGGTGAAACGGTTGCCAGGTGTCCGCGTGGCAGATTGTCTTGCAATTTGAATATTCGGTCAGGCTCTCGGGAGAGGGCTCTGGCTGGACGTGCCGACTGCAGCCATGGAGTCGGGTTGCTGAGAGGGCAGCCTGAGAAAGCCATGCCTCCATGTCCTTCGTGCCTGCAGCTTTACACGAAGAATCTGACATCCAGGTTTCGGGTGGTGGGGTGTTGCGCGGCTCTGCAGTCGATCAGAGCTGGATTGGCGTGAACGCGGAGCAGTTGTTTGGCGAGAAGGCGGGCTCCCACGTGGCAGTCGTCAACGACGCCGACGCAGCAGGCTATGCGGAGATGGGATTTGGCGCTGGCGCCCGCAACAGACAAGGCAGCGTCATCATGGTGACGTTTGGCACGGGTATCGGAACTGCCATGTTCATTGAGGGCATCCTGGTAAGCCATGGTTGATCCATGGCTCGTGAGATTGTGCCAATGACAATGACGAGGACAATGACATGGACAGAAGAAGATGGAGCACCAGCTGTCATTGAGTGCGGGGGAGACAGATAAGGGAAGCCGACACTGGCATGCGTCTGTTGTGCTGCTGTGCTGGAATCACCTGGTCTCCCTTGCAATGGTACTGAGTGCAGATGGCTTCTTCACCACGTTGGGTTGGTCAAACATTAGAGTCATCAATTTGTATAACATGTTTGTGTCAGTCTTCGAGACTTGTAGTAAGAGGGCTACGCCAGCCTGGCAGCGCTTCAACAGGGGCCAGCATGACATCAAAAAGACTTGATAGCTTGTCACGCAGGAAAGCGCTGGAGGGTGCTCCAAACTTCAGGAGGGCACTCATAAGCAAACCAGTCTTAATCTCAGCCTCAGTCTCAGTCGCTCCCTCTCTGCATGGTGATCCGAGAGAATGTTTCGCCCAGGGTTTCTTTTCCCTCGTGCGTGCGAGGGAGCACATGCAGTCTCTCGTTGCCCCCCTGCCCCGCCCCTGTCCTGCCGCCAGGTGCCGAACATGGAGCTGGGCCACCTGGAGCTGGAGGGGAAGGAGGCGGAGAAGGAGGCGGCGGGCGTGCTGGTGAAGCAGCTAGGCCTCAGCTGGGACCAGTGGGCCGACCGCGTCTCGCGATACCTCTCCTACCTGGAGAGGGTCCTCTGGCCCACTCTCATCGTGAGCACCCCTCCATGGCTCCCTGCATGGCTCCCCCACCCCCACCCTCTGCCCTCCTGCCTCCCTNCCCCCCTGTCCCTCCTCCCCCCTGCTTGACTGCCCTGCAGTCTGGCACAGTGTCGGTCAATTGAGTGTGTGTGTCTGTGCAAGTGTTCGAGTGCTTCCAATCGGTTCTGGGGAGAAAGCGCCTTGAAAAGAACTTGTTTCACCCCATCCATGCCAGACGACATAGGGCCTGCCAAGCTGCCACGGAGTAGGGCGGGTGCATGTCGGAGCGGGCGGGCTCTTCAGAAGTAGCACTCGTCTCGCGGGCCTTGGGTGGAGGGTGGAGGAACAGTTACCACCTCGGCAAAGACACGTGGCACCGCGTCTGGCCGAGAGCTGCCCCCCCGCCAGCAGCAGCACTGTGAGCTCGTGATTGCCGCGGGAGAATGCATTTGTTTTGCAGATGCTGGCCCTTGATAGGAACACCAAACACCAAAAATGACAGAGCTCTTTGGAGGAGCAGATCCGGGGTCCTCCATGCAGTCTTCCTCTGGCGGTTGTCGTCTGCTGGCTCCTCTGGGTTGCCGCAGTAGGAGAGCACAGGCTGGTGGTTGTCTTCCCTCTGGGCGTGTGATTGTGTCGACAGGACAGACAGCAAGTCAGGTCATGCCATATTTACACACGAGGCAGTGAAGATGGTCACGAAGTCATGCCGGGGGAGGGGGATTGGGGNCTACTCTGACCATATTCTGAGTTGGGGTTGTTTCATGCTAGTGCAAGCTTCAAGCCATTCAGGATAAGGCCATCTATGTTATCGTGCCGCATCTATTGAGTGCATGTTAGGCAAGCAGGGTTTGCAGAGCTCAGTGAACAGGTGGTGTGCAGGTGCTAAAGGTGCTCCTTGCTTTGATCCCCTCGCTGTGTGTGTGTGTGTGTGCGTGTGTGTGTGTGTGTGTGTGTGCGCGCGCGTTCACGCATGCTTGCGTGCGCATATGCATCTAAGGACTTCAGATTGTGGGAGGAGGTGTCAGCAACGCACACGAGGAGGTAACATGACTTTGACATGTCCTCATTGCGTGCACTAGTTGTAAGATTGATGCATCTTTGAGATGATGCCATGATTCAAACCCCGTACATCATGAACCCTTAGCCAATCATATGAACGGTGTGGCGTTTGAGACCCATACATGAATGTTGTCGCACAGCTTTTGCACTTTGTATTGATGGCCCTATTTGCGACGCGCCCACGTTCAGCTTCTAGTTCTCATGTTGCTTGGATGAGCTTGCCAGACTCGAGTCAACACTTTCTGCCACACGTAGAAACAGGAGCTATGTCTGCTGAATCAAACTGTAGGGCCATGCTGGGCCGAAGCTTCTGTCAAGAAGTGTCCACACTCCTGTCTTCGTTTGTCTTCTAAAAGGTCTCTAGTGTCCAGGGACAGCTGTCCACTGGCCAGAGGGGCCGAGATTGAGTTCTTGTATCTGCCTTTGCAACGCTCGTTTGGTTTCGTGGCCCCCATTGCTGCCACTGCCCCTCTCGTCGTTCACTTCCCGTCTCTCTTCATCCTTTACTTCTCCGTTTTGCTGCAAGCAGTGGCTGCCTAAGGTGAAGCTGCCAAACAGCACCCCCATCGTGGCTGCCGCTTCGGGCAACGACGCCGGCATCATCGGAGCGGCTCTGGCAGCCCTGGCGAGGGCCGCCTACGACGAGACCAAGCGCCCGCAGCAAGTGGATGTCCTCTGCATGTGATACAATACATTCTTGCATGCATCTCATTGTCGCTGTGTACATGACATGTGTCCCTCGTCTCCTGAGCGCCGGCTCTGAAATCTGGTGCATCCGAACGTGCTTTCAAATTCTGGGACTAGCAGTACAAACGAAGGGCTGGGACAGATAGTGGGAGTTGAGCAGTAGTGATAGCATTTTTGAAGGTCCGGGCTCAACCGACCTGTTGTGCCTATTCCTGCCTACCTCAGATGCTCTGTCCCCTCCACTTGCTTTACAATCATCGTTAATGTAAATAAAGCACATTTTGACTGTCGGTCTCATGAGTTGGCAGCCGCATTGCATGCTCCTGCTATTTGCACATGGTTACAGAGAACAGCCATCTTGTTGATTACCTAGTAAATGTTTAGTCATTGGCAGTACCTGTGCTTGTGGATTGGCAGTTCTGCTGTTACACCTGAAACGCGCAGGTAGGCTTGTGCGCCGATGTAGCTTCTGAGAGCCACGTGGCAATGATAGAGGAGATCTCAACATACTGCATGAACGAGAGTCGACTAGCTCAGCAAATGATGTGGTGCCACACAACCCATTGTGCTCCTTCCGTTGTGCGAGTAAACCAACAAATAAATTGCCGAAAGCCTAAGTGCTAGCGCTATGCGAAGGCTCCGCGTATAGGGCTACCCCGGCTAGGCTTGTCGTATCCAAGACAGGCCCTTCGCCCAGCATACTGTGGCTTGCACAGACCTACCAGGCTGCTCCACCGAGTATAAGTATGCAAATGGAAATACCGTACCTTACCAAGTTCATGATATATACGCAGTAGAAAGTATGCAGCCACGTTCAACTTGCTGCCATTCACTTGCTTCTCAAGAACGTACTCCTGCGGTACGAGACGCCGTTCAAGTCCTCGATGACCCACTTCAACTCAGTCATGTCCCCAACGGTGAAATGTATGAGAGGGCCCTTGCTCGACGAGCTTGCTCCCTTCTCCACGTGCAATGTTCCTTCCGAAAGTTTCCTGTACCACTCTAAAACCCCCCCTTTCTCGCCTCTGCCTGTACCCGCCTCATCCCTCCGGCTGGACGTGCTCTGCTGTGAGCGTGCTGACGTCAGAGACGGGCCTTGAGGGACACCTGCAGACAACTCTGATGAAGTTGCCGCATGGCTCTCCAGCTGTGCTGGTTCCTCAGAAGTCGAAGCGGAAGAGGATGGTGCAGCAGGCGACCTCTTATAAGCAGATGACACCTGGCAGACAAAGAAGCCCCGGTTTGCAACCGAGCTGAGCACTTCCTCAGCCTGCCTGCCTACGCCGACAACCTGCGCAGCATAATACGCAGATAGGATGGTGAGGTGATCTGACGGTTTGACACGTGTCCACGCATTGAAAATGCGAAGACCCTCAGTGCCACGAAAGCCGAGTATTAGCAGCAGTCGAGACTTTCACATCCGCACACAAGCATTTGTGTCAACTCCATCTCAGGAAGTTCGACCAACGTCAGCCATCGTTAGCGCACAAATACTAACTTCCAGACACATTCACCCCACTGACATCAAGCCACCCACGAAGACCATGATTGGGGCCGCCGCATGCACAGCGTGGAGTATGTACCGAAGTGAGGGACAAGTGAACGAAAGCTGCCCTGGCAAGCGCGCACCCGCTTGGGCCCAGGCCTTGACTGCTGGATCAACAGACGCATATGAACTTAGCTGTACGCCAGGACATTCATGCTGGCAGCAGGCGTATTCTTAGGGCACCCTCACCAAATGCTCACTTTTAAGTCAATTCAGACACACTCGCCCTGGTGCTTGTAGGCGTCCCCGTGGTGCTTGTTGGCATCCCTGGCGAGCAGCATGCGGAACACAAAACAAACTGGAGACTTACACCAGGAGGACTAAACCAAACTCGCCCACAGCCCTCAGTGCTCACAATGCTGTACCTCCTCAAATGTGCGGGGGGCGACTGTGCCTAACTATCTGCGAGAAGTCGAGGAGGACAGTCGTGCTCCAATGCCAGGAAAAACTGGGCGTTCTATGCAAACGACGAAACGGAAGCACCGCACAGCCCGCACACACACAGGCCGGCTAGCGAGAGGGCACAGTAAGTAGTAGCAGTGCAGTGGCAGCAGCAGCAGCACCCACCAGCATCACCTGCTTGGGCTCCAGCTTCCAGTCTCTGCAGATCGTCTCCAACGCCTTCCCGCTGCTCACCTTGCACGACGCCGCACGCCCATCACGGGTGGCCCTGTCAGTCTGCAGATCCAACACACATGCGAGTGCTACTCACGCTGCTACATCTCCCTCTCTCTATGTACGCATGCGTGCGCATGCGCATGCGCATGTGCGTGTGCGTATGCGTGTGCGTGTGCGTGGGCATTGTGTGAGAGTGCGTGCGTGTGTCAGAGTGCGTGTGTGTGTCAGAGTGCGTGTCTGCGCGTGCGAGCCTGTCTAGCTGTGTGCGTGTGCGTGTCTTTGTGCACATGGGAATGTCATCAGAGTCCCAGTCACACGTATTGTGACACACTGCAGAGCTCCCTCACAGCAACAGCTCCTCATTCACAACCTGAAGTGCTAGCGGCACACGAGCCCACACACAACACACAACAACACCTTCTTAATGCCCACCGCCAAAAGCACCTGTTGACTCAACCCCCCTCTCCCATCCATCACCAGCATCGTCCGCAGGCGTCAGGCGCGATCCCATTGGCACCAGCCCAGCAAGTTCGACCCCTCAACCCTAACCTGAACCTTAAAACCCTCATTCTGAACCTCAGCCCTGATACAAATACCATAAACCCGACAGCCTACAAACTCACCCCCCGGCGCCCTCTACGAAAGCAGTTGCCAAGCACAGGCCGAGCTGAGACGGTGCTCCAGCCAGCCCCAGGTTGAGGGCGATCAGCGATTGGCAATCGGCGGCAGCCCACCTGAGGGGCTTCTCCGCATATGCGGGGGAGGCGGAGGAGGCGGCGCCAGCACGGAGCAGGGTGGGATCGAAGGGGAAAGCGCCCAGCTGGTCGAGCAGCAGCGCCACGTCATCGGGCGGGCCCTCGGCCAGCAGGCCCTGCGAGAGACGCCTCTCCTGCGGCGCCCAGCAGCCCCATCACACCCCCCCGGGCGGCAGCAGCAGCAGCAGCAGCAGCAGCGCAGCTCCTTAAGGCGTATTTGTGAGCTATGCTTCACCAGTCAACCAATCACACGGCCACGGGAAAAACGAGCAGCACACTCGGACAAGCAGGTGTATGCGTGTGTGTGTGTGCGTGTGTGCGTGTGTGGGCGTTTATGTTTGTGTGTGCGCGCGCGCGTGCGAGTGTGTATATGCGTGTGCATGCAGCTATCCATCTGTGTGTGTACGTGTGTGTACGTGTGTGCCTGCGTGTGCGTGCATGCATGCATGCGCGCGTGTATGTGTGTGCGTGTGTGTTATGTGTTTGTATGTAAATGTATGTGCATGCGTGCGTGCGTGCGTGCATGCGTGTGGGCGCGTACGTCAGCTCTGTTGCAGTTTGCACTTATTCTGCATGCTTTAGGGGCAGAGGGGGACAGGAGCAAGCAAAGAGCGCAGGCAGCTTCCCTCTAGGCACATGAGGAACGCGAAGCTCCTCCTGCCAGGACAGCATGGGATCAGACGAGATGGAAGTGGAAGGGTAGAACACCACGCCCCAACCTCGCATGACCTGCATGCGGGGGGGGGATGCTGTACCTCTACTTGGACGCAAGCAGCTTCCTCCCCCAATCTCAATCCCACCTCATAGGAGTGCATGATCATGCCGTGCTGATTGATCCACGCACACATTTGTCGGCAGCACACTTTTACTTCCATGCATGCAAAGTGCCTGGTATGCAACCACGTCTCCCCGCGCCCCAACAGGACAGCAGAAAAAAAGTCTGCTCGCAACAGACCTACACTATGCTGCGGCTCAAATCGCGGTTGTGGAAAACATAACCACGCAAGGATGAGGACGCTGTGCGGGACTTCTCCATCTCTTCCCACTCAAATTTTCCACGCAGAATTTGCACAAAAATGTTCATCTGCGTGATTGTAGAGTACAAACATATGGAGCATATGGAGCATGCGCTGACACGCTCGGCCCCGCCACTCACACACAACCTGGAAGTAGCGCAGGAGTCCGGCAGAGCCGGGCATGGCGATCCAGTCCTTGGCGTCCGCCGCCGCCACTGAGCCAATCGCAGGCCGGCGTCGCATGCCCGAGAGGGCCGCTCCCCCCCCCTCGGCAACGCCAAAGCGCGCCTGCTCCCGGCGCGTCTCCGCCATCACACGCTTCTCCCTCAGCCGCGCCGCGTACTTGGCCCGCACACCGCCACCTGTCCCCCCCCCCAGCAGCTCCTCCAGCTCCCTCTCCTTGCTCACGGCCCCGCTGCTCCCCCTCGCCCCAGTGGCGTCCCCGCCTGCACCTCCCCCACCTGCTCCCGCGCCTGCGCTTCTGCCTGCAGAGGCGCCTGCGGCGGCGCCGCCGGCCCCCGGCCTGGCCGAGGAGGGGAGTGCGCCAGGTGGCAGCCGCTCCTCCACCCTCCCGGTAACGCTGGGGAGCAGGCTGCCAAGGCCGAGCTGGTCAGTGAGCTCGTCGATTGAGATCCCCTGGGTGGTGCGTGCGACGGGTTTGCTGGCATCGTGGGCGGGCGGGGGAGTCACGCCCAGGCCCTCCCAGTGCTTTTTCACAAGCTCCAATACCTCCGCCTTTGCGGCAGCCTCCGGATCAGAGGGGGGGTCAGAGTCAGAGGCAGAGGCAGAGGCAGAGTCAGAGCCACCGCATCGCTGGCTGGCGTCTCCGCTGACAGCCGCGGCGCTGCCAGGTGGCAGGCCGGGAGTACCCTGCTCCAGGCCCAGCATGAGGGCGGACATGTCGTATATGATCCCCCGCACCAGAAAGCCAGGAGCTGCCGTCCGTCTGAGCTGCTGCTGCGCGTAGATCTGCTCCATGTTGGCGTATGCTCTCTTCTGCTGCTTCCCCCTCGGCCAGCGCCCCAGCCGCCCCGACGACGCGGGAGGCGGGGGGGCGCCCAGGAGGTCCGCCAGCAGCTCCCTGAAAACGTCGCCCAGCCCGGAGGCGGAGAACACGGACCAGTCGACGTCAAACATGCGCTCGCCACCCCCGCTGCTCGCGCTTGCTTCCTCGGCATGTTGCGAGGGGATCTGGGTGGCTGGATGATGGGCTGGTGCTCTTGTGGTGAGGCTGCTGCCTCTGAGCTCCCCCCCCTCTGCACCGGCGGAGTAAGGGTGAGAGGCACTGAAGCTGTTGGAGAGGGTAGGGATTGATTTGCACACGGTGCTCTGCAGGCACGAGCTTTGCAGACGTGGCTTGAAGAGGCCGCATCTCAGAAGCGTCTTCATAGCGCAAAGGCGTCGATGGTATCTCTGGAGGCGCGCACAAGCACTTCGGTGACTGCTCAGCTGGACAGTGTCCGCATCCCAATTTACAAGAAGCTAGGATCGACGTTAGGGAATAGGGCAACGCGAGAAGCTCCGCCGAATTTTTTTCGAGATGTCAGCTCAACGCTGACATCCCTTGAGACATAGAAAACCAAAGTATGCGGACCCTCCCCTCAGTCGTGGCTGACAAAGTCAAAAAAAAGGAGATGAGCAATTTATAAAGATGAGCCATGTCACTATTCAACTGCGACTGGACGCAAGGCGTACCTCCACAGGAGCACAAATCGCTTGTGCTCTGCCTCGAGCGAGGCGGGAAGTAACTTTCTCAAGCACGACGCTCTAACATGAACACTTTTTGCTGCGCTTCTAGTGAACAACGTTGGTGCTCGTCAATCATATCTGATGACTTGTGAAAGTGGTAAGCCCCCACGTAAGCGTGCAGCGAAAAGTTATGATGCTGCTATGATGGTATAAATGTATTGGTCACTTGTGTTAACGCTAAAGTCGATTTTCGAATGAAATACTGCTGAACTGGAATGGAAATGAGGCAGCTGATTCGTACATGCGATTGACGGTCAACAAGAAGAAACGTTGACAAATGTTGAAAAATTATTGCACAAGCATCCATTATTAAACACCCATGTGAACACCGAACGATGTAGAATGATGGGGACAATCTCAAACGAACGATGAGCAGATGATAGATGGATATCCAACGATTCTGATTACTTTTCGTAATATGGAAGTTTACTGAATATACTATATGAGGGGCCTGTTTGGAGTGGCCAAACGAGTTTCGATATGTCATGAAACGTACGACGTCGTCCCAGCAAGTTACATCAGCCAATTGAACACGAAATACTGTGAAATACGGTGCTCTTCTTTTTTGAACCCACAATCTCCGCTGTCATTTTTAAGTATTGCCACTGTAAGAATTTGAACTGAATCTAGTACGTTGAAAAACGTTGAAGCATGTTGCAGACCCCTGGATTCATAACTTTTTGGGTGTTATTTGTGATATTGGATGTTCAAAAAACCAATCAAAACAAAAAGGATGTCAAATAAAATCCAGTTTGTTAAAAGCGGATGTCACATAAAACTCGGAAATTCTTGATTTAGATGCTAAAAAAATCCTTTCATCAAAGTTCGGATGTTTTTTTACCAATAGGGTACGGGCCCTAAGGCTAGGGGCCAGAGCCTACGACTTGTCTGGTTAATCATTGCCAGTGGTCACTGGTCAGTGACCAGTCATAACTCCTGGATCACCAACAAGAATTTTGAAGGAGCCCAAGCCCCTCACATTGCAAAGTTTGAATGCCATACAATGGCAACCCTGTAGATTGTCGCCCTTGTCGACTATAGTAGGTACAAGTTACTACCTGCAAGCTGGTGCAAACCCCCCACCTTTTAATTCATATTGTGGGGGGGATGAGAGATCCCCAGGGGTCCCGGAGGGCCCGAAGGGCAAAAAAGGCCTTGCCCAAAGGGCCCTCCGGGAAGCCTTAGCCTTGGCTGCCCCCGACCACAAAAGAAATATTTTTTCCGTAGGGCCTCCCGCCCCGGGCTGCCCCCCGAAGGGGGGCACGTCGCCCCCTGCCCAAAGGGCAAAAAAACTCTACGGGCCCAAAGGGATGTCGGGGAAGGAGAACAAAAGATTTCGTTCTCCTTAGGCCAAGGGCCCCTTCGGGACCCCCGACAAGAAAAATTAAAAGGTTTCCCGGAGGGGCCCTTTGGGCAGGGCCGGCATAGGGCGGGAAGCTCTAAGGCTCTGGATTTTTACTCCCATCCCCCCGCCCTCCCTCCCCACAATATAGATTAAGAGGTGCCCTCTACTACAATTTTTCAAGGAAAAAACTTTTTCTTACTAGACTTAAACTGAGACTTAAATTGAGCCTAAAACTAAGATCAAAAATGAGCATGGACCGAGAGTAAGTGCCAGACTAAGTGCCTGTTTACGCTAGGACATTTTGGTGCAATATTATCGAACCAAACATAAGTCACAGTACTTGAATGTATGTTTAAAAAGGACGCGTTTTAGAGTTGTTTACAGTGGTTTCTATGTGATGGTTTTGATATTTAAATTTTGAACGAGATAGTGAGTTTGTTCAATAGTTACCAACTCTTTAATCCCCCTTAAGGAGAGATAAACAGAAACTCTTGGAAGCTATTCAACCTCAATTTAATACAAGCACCTCCCGTTTTTTTCTCAAATTATCTCCATGTGTACTCAAAATTTATATGGAGATAGCATATTTTCATTGTTTTTTTGCAAACTCTGCTTGTACCATTCGCACGAGATTGCAAAGAGGGATATTGACAAAACTCTTGGAGAAATATCATCGTCATTCACTGTAAACCAAAACCGTTATTCAATAATACCCCATGTTTGAGAACATTGTTGGCATTTCCATCGACAATGTTTTTGATACCGCAATCGCCGTCGTTTAGTTATTGACCCTAAGGGCCTCTTTACAGTGGGCCATTTTGGTGCAACATTGTTGAACCAAAAGTACGTCACTCTACTAGAATGTACGTCGAGATAAATGACACGTTTTAGGGTAGTTTAAAGTGCTTTTTACGCAAAGATTTCGATATCGGAATATACATTAGTTTTGAACAAATAGTTGAGTTCGTTCAAAAATTTCCAGCGTATGAATTCACCTCATGGAGGTGAATTGAAAGTCTTGCAAGCTATTCAACCAGAATCCACGACGAGTTCCTTCATTTTTTTGTGTCAAAACAACTGCAGGTGTATTAAACGTTTGTGTGATGATAGTTGCTAAGCTTTGTGATTACACAACCTCAAAATCAGGTGACCATTTGCGCAAGATCGAGGAAAGGGTACTTAACAAAAGCTCTTTGTAACTGGCGACGTAATTTGATCGTGATTCACTGTAAATCAAACTTTTTTTGATCAAACTCATATTTTCAAACATTTTCGGCAATTTGTTTGAGGATGCTTTCAATGTCGCAATCACCGTTGTCAAATATTATTGCTCTATCCATGGTAAACAGGCCCTAAAATTGAGACTGAAACTAACGAACAAGGGAGAAGCATGAAGGACCCTCATTGTACTCGATAATATATTGTTAGATGCATTAGCGTTGAAAACCTTAAATATGCACTACTAGCCTCTCACATTATTCGTCACATGTGATGATTGCCACTTTATAGGCATTTTGTAGTGAAACAGATAGATAAAGTACTTAGTAAAACAGAATACTTTATCTATTCAAGACAAGGATCTTTGAACACAAGTGGTAGCTTCTCGAAAGAGAGATGGCTTCTTGAAAGTTAATATATTTCTGGATTTTGGCAAGTGCAAGAGTGATTCTGGAATGTCTTTCTATGTTCTAGCTCTTGTTTATATACTTGCTACATAAGTAATTTCTAGGAAGGTGTATGTTGATGTGTTGGCACCCAACACATCCCAAAACTTGCCACCTCTTTCTAGAATAATGTACACATGTCCTTTTGACCTAAAAATGGCACATTTGACTTTTGCCACATGGAGTTCTTCTAGGTCTTTCCTCTAACTTCGAAAATGCCTTGGAAGGTTCAAAGGACATGAACCAAGTTACTAGAGTACCTATTCACACTTGACTCCACACAATACTACTCCAAATATATTTGAAAACATTAAAATATATGCAAACTAATATATAATAACTCAAATCACTACATCACCCCCCCGATAGAAAAAGCGACGTCTCGGCGCGTCAAGTCAGGTCTTACACATGTGGAGCAAACTAGTCAACAGTTTCAAGTCAGATGCCACACATGTGAAGAGGACTAGTCAAAGGCGCCAAGTCAGGTGCTACACATGTAAGGTAGACTAGGCAAGGTCGTAGGTGGTGTGACCTTATTGGCTAGCCTACTCCTTAATGATAAAGAAAATTGTACAAGTTGGCCCAGAATCTGCCACGAACTCAAAAATTCATAGCGGCCACAGAACTGCTCCAAATCTGAAAATTCGAGTGCCAGACGGACCGCGTCGGAGAACTCTACCGGGTCACCAAATTTGAGAGCATTCTCATTTCTGGAGTGTCGTTGAGAGCTGAGAGAGTAGGCACTCCTCCAAATCTGTGCAGAAACTTCTGAAAATCATAAGTCCTTCTATACTTCTCCAAATTCTGCAAACTAAGTCTCAAACTGGGCGCTGTAAGATGTTCTACCAGAGTCTTGAGTTTCAGAGCATTCCAAGTTCAGGGGAGGGCACAATGTCAGAAGGCATATTCTGCCCTAACAATGCCAGCAGCCTGACCCCCTTCTACTTAGAGCATCATATCTCTCTCACCAGTGCTCCAAATTGAGCAAACTTGGACTCTAAATGACCGGCTACTCATGGACTACAGCCAGGTAAATTTTCAGAATTTATTATGCAGAGACCTATTACCAGTAGCAGTTTTAGTTTTCTGTCCAGAAACTGCGAGAAGAGAAGAGTGTCTAATGTCAATTTTTCCTCTTTCTTGTTCTTGCAGGCTGCCTCCAAGGGGTCTTCTGCTGCTTCTTGATGGTGGCAGGCTGCCTCCCTGAAGTCTTCGGGCTTCTAGTAGAGAGACTTGGGGCTGGTCCAAGATGGGGGTTGGCGGCATGGAAGCGCTTCAACTTTCTCTGAACTTTGTCAAGGTAGTGCGCCGCCACCCAACTATTCTCCGAATCTGGATATCCTTTCCACTTGATCAAGTATTGCTGCTGTCTCCTGAAATTTCTCATAGCCACTATGTCTTCCACTTCGTACTCCAAATGATCATCCACTATTGTTGGGGCTGGTGGGGTTGTCACACGTCCTGGGAACTTGTTGTCGGGTTGCACATATGGCTTGAAGAGGGAAGCGTGGAATACGGGGTCGATGTGCATAGTCTGGGGAAGTTCTAGCTTGAAAGCAACGGGGTTGACTTGCTGGATAATCTTGAAGGGTCCCAAATACTTGGGAGAGAACTTGCTGCCGGCAGGCCTGTTGTTCAGGGAAATGTTCTTGGATGATAGTAACACGTTGTCACCCACTCTGTACGTAATTTCTCTTCTGGATCTGTTCGCCACTCTTGCTTGAGCATCTTGCGCGTGTTGTAGAGCTTTCTTCGCTGCTGTAAGGGCTGCTTCTAATGTCTCCATAAAATCTGTGGCTGCAGGTACTTCATCATGGCCAGCCGTGAAGCTCAGTGGCGTGGTCGGATGGAAGCCATAGTTGAGGAAGAATGGGGACTCTTGGGTAGAGGCCTGCGTAGTGTTGTTGTAGGCAAACTCGAGGGGGGTCAAGTACATGTCCCAGTCTTGCTCGAGGGTAGACACGTAGGCCTTTAGAGAGGTCTTTAGGGTACGATTCATACGCTCGGTTTGCCCATCTGATTGTGGGTGGTAGGCAGTAGACATATCCAGCGATGTACCCAAGTTCTTGAAGAGATTTTTCCAGAAATGGCTTGTGAATCTTGGATCTCTATCTGACACAATTCTTGATGGTAGTCCATGGAGTCGGAAGATGTTGTCAAAGATGAGTCTTGCAAGTTGTGGTGCTGTAGCCTTAGTCGTCGTGGGAATAAAATGAGCCATCTTGGTAAGTCTGTCCACCGCCGTGAGTATTGCATTATGGCCTCGAGGTGTCACGGGCAAGTCCACGATAAGGTCCATTGAGATGTCCGTCCATTGTCTTTCGGGGATTGGTAGTGGTTGGAGGAGTCCTCCCGCCTTTTGCGATGATGGCTTGATTCTTTGGCATGTGTCACAGCTCCTGCAGTACTCCTTGACTTGCTTAGACATGCCTGGCCAACAATAAGTCCTAGCTAGAACGCCCGTGGTCCTTAGGATTCCAAAGTGTCCTCCAAGAGGGTTGTCGTGTGCTTCTCGTAGAAGCAAGAGCCGGAGGTCTAAGTCATTAGGAACACATCTCTGGCCCGTATCTTGCCTCACCCAATAATTGCCTTCTTGCTTCTTGCATGGGTCCAAGGCTGCTTCTCCGTTCTTGTAGTAAGGGTCTCTTTCATAGGCGGCTGAAAATCGAGCTTCCAGATCTGTCTTCAGGGATACCATCACTGCATTTAATTGCAGTCTTGAGAGGGGGTCAGCCGGGTTTGTCTTGCCGGGCTGGTACTGAATCGTGATGTTGTATTGTTGCAAGTATCCGCTCCATCTTGCTTGTCTCCTTGAGAGATACGGCTGCGTTTGGAGGTGCTTTAACGCCTCGTGGTCCGTGGTGACCAGTACTTTGCGTCCTTCAACGTAGCAGCGCCAAACCTTCAAGGCATGTACAATCGCCAATGCCTCTCGCTCCGTGGTTGTATAATTTTGCTCGGCTGGATTTAGCTTCCTTGACTCGTAGGCGATGGGCTGCAGTCCCTTGCCTTGGTCTTGAAGCAGGATTGCTCCTATTGCATAGGAAGATGCATCGGTGATGACGTGGAAGGGCCAATCTGGGTTTGGACTTGGGAGTGTGAGCACCGGGGATGTGGTCAATCTTCGCTTTAACTCTTGAAATGCCTCTTCCTCTTTCTCGGTCCATGTATATAGCCTGTCCTTCTTGAGTAGATCTGTCAGGGGGGCTGCTATGTGCGAGAAGCCTTGGATGAATTTTCTGTACCAATTGGCAAATCCCAAGAATGACTGGAGTTCTTTCTTGGTCGTGGGGGTTGGCCATTCCTCCACCACCGTGGTCTTCTTGGGGTCCATCTTGATGCCATCAGCAGTCACGTGGAGACCTAGGAACTCCACTTCTTGTTTGGCAAACTCGCACTTTGACTCCTTCGCAAATAGCTTGTTTTGCTTCAATACTTCAAGGACTTCTTTCAAGTGTCTCGCATGCTCTTCAAGGGTCTTGCTGTAGATAAGGATGTCATCGATGAATACCACCACAAATCTGTCCAACATGGGCTGAAATATGGTGTTCATCATAGTCATGAAAGTTGCTGGCGCGTTGGTGAGTCCAAATGGCAGGACCATGAACTCAAAATGTCCATATCTTGTCCTGAATGCCGTCTTCTCTATGTCCGGTTCTGCGATGCGAATCTGGTGGTAGCCGCTCCGTAAGTCAATCTTCGTGAAGTACTTGGCTCCAACCAGCCGGTCCATGAGCTCATCCATGCGCGGCAGCGGGTATCGATTCTTGATGGTGATCTTGTTGAGGGCGCGATAGTCCACACACATCCTCAAGGTACCATCTTTCTTCTTGACAAATAGCACCGGGGCTCCAAATGGCGACTTGCTAGGTCGAATGAAGCCATGCTCCAGTAGCTCCTTGATTTGCTTCTTGACTTCGTCTAGCTCCGTGTATGACATTTTGAACGTAGGCCGAGAGATGGGCTTGCTTCCGGGCTCCAACTCTATCTTGTGGTCTACGAATCTTTTGGGGGGTAGGCCCTTGGGCAATTCCGGGGAGAACACTTCTTTGTAGTCCTCTAAGACTTCTTGTATCTCCTTGGGAACGGGGCTGCCTTCTTGACTCTCGATGTCTTTCTTGATGTCTTTTGGCGTGATCAAGGCCAAAAGAAGCTCGTGTCCCTTCCTCACAAGTCTCTTGAGTTGGAGGGCGGACAATAGTATCTCGTGTGCCGGCTTCTGGATGTCTTGGGTCTGGATATTCTGGATTGCGCGCAAAATACAGATTCTTGAAGTGATGTCATTCTTGATCTTGATAGTACCGGTCCTCCAATCAACTTGGGGGTTGTGCTTGGTCAACCAAGGCGTCCCTAGGATGACGTCGTACTTGCCCAATTGCATGGGGGAGAACACTACTCTATCCTTGAAGGACTTGATAGAGAGTGCCAAGGGGTACGTCTTCTTGGAAGGGGTAGTATAGGAGAATCCATCGGGCATCATAATCTCCTCGTCGTGGTCAAGAGTTCGCATAGTAATACCGTGCTTGGTGGCAAAATCTGCAGCAATGAAGTTGCCTTGAGCTCCGCTATCCACCAAGATGTGGACCTTCTCTCCTCCAAGGTAACCTCTCAAACTCATTGGGGCTGGAACGTCGTCTTCAACGGGGGTCTCCACCTCACTTGGCGTGTTGCCTTCTCGTGAAGTGGGTCTTGGGGTGGTAGGCTCCTGGCCTACCGGCGCTGTCCGTTTTTTGACAACTTTTTGGGGCATGAAAGTGCACGATGGCCCTTTTCCTTGCAATAAAAGCATAGTCCAGCCGTCATGAGAGCTTCTTTTTCAGCCGGGGAGAGTCTTGCTTTCACTCCTTGCTGGTTTCTTGCATCATAAGTGTCATTGGAGGGTCTTCCACTCTTCCGGGCAGCCGCGGGGTCCCTTTTAATAACTCCGATTTCCATGGGTGTGGGTCCAGATTCGGATGTGGAAGGGGCTGCGTACACCCGCGTCGTCGGTACCCGTGAAGATGAAGGCACGGAGTGCTTGAAATCCAAGGTATCCACCTTTTGGGCCACTTCAATGATCTTTGAGAAGTCCGTCAAGTCGCGTAACTCCACTTCCTTTGCCACCTTGGGTTTGAGGCCAAAGATGTAGCGGTCAATCTTCTCCTCGAGAGACATGTTGGGGATCTCAAGAGTGAGGGCGTGAAATCTGGATGTATACTCTTGAACGGACGTCGTTTGCTTGAGATGGTGGAGCTTTCCTCGGGCAATCTTCTCCGCATTGATGGGCATGAATTGCTTCTTGAGGGCCTCACGAAAATCTGCCCATCTTGCATATGATGGTGGGGGCTCTTGGCCGAGCATGGGGTGCGCCATAGCTTGATATATAGCCGCTTGATAGTTACGCCACCATGATGTTGCTGCTCCTCTAAGTAAGGTAACGGCAAAGGGAACGTAGTCCTCCTCGGGTACTTCAAGGAATGCGAGGTACGTCTCCACTTGGTAGAGCCATAAATTCAGGTTGGCACCTTTCCCGGGGTTGAAAGTGTCGGGTTTGCCGGGCTTGATGAGTTTCCTTGCTCTCGTTGGCTCTTGTGGAGGCGCTTGAGCCGGGGCTGGATTTTGAGCATTGCTCGCAATAGGGGCAACCATGGCAGCCATAGCTTCTCTTGACGCTTGCACGGTTGCTTCATAGGTGGCCAAGCCCACTTGGTTGTGGACGGTCATTAGGAAGGCTGCCCACTCATTTGCGGGAACTCCTTGTGGTGGGGTCAACTTTGCTATAGCGGCTGCCACGGGATTTGACGGTGCTCCTCCTTGTGGTGCTTCTTGTTGTTGCAGATTTCCTTGAGTAGGCTCTCCCATCGACGCTGGAGGAGGGTGTGCTCCTCCTTGTGGTGCTTCTTGTTGTTGCAGATTTTCTTGAGTGGGCTCTCCCATCGGCGCTGGAGGAGGGTGTCTTGGAGAGGAAGGGCTTCCTTCGAAAGCTTGCTGTTGGTCTTGAGGATCGGCCATCTTCTTGTGCTACCAAAGTGCCTAGCTCCGATACCACTGTAGTGAAACAGATAGATAAAGTACTTAGTAAAACAGAATACTTTATCTATTCAAGACAAGGATCTTTGAACACAAGTGGTAGCTTCTTGAAAGAGAGATGGCTTCTTGAAAGTTAATATATTTCTGGATTTTGGCAAGTACAAGAGTGATTCTGGAATGTCTTTCTATGTTCTAGCTCTTGTTTATATACTTGCTACATAAGTAATTTCTAGGAAAGTGTATGTTGATGTGTTGGCACCCAACACATCCCAAAACTTGCCACCTCTTTCTAGAATAATGTACACATGTCCTTTTGACCTAAAAATGGCACATTTGACTTTTGCCACATGGAGTTCTTCTAGGTCTTTCCTCTAACTTCGAAAATGCCTTGGAAGGTTCAAAGGACATGAACCAAGTTACTAGAGTACCTATTCACACTTGACTCCACACAAAACTACTCCAAATATATTCGAAAACATTAAAATATATGCAAACTAATATATAATAACTCAAATCACTACACATTTGGTTTTTGCAATCCAATTATGCGTTTTCCCTTCACTTCATATTCTTGTTGTTCATGTATAGCAATACCCTGTACTTGATTTGTATGATTTGTGTCTCATTTACCATCTTATTGTCTGTGATTATTATGTAACGGATTCTTGCAAATATTACAATTTTTAGTCAGAATGAATGTCAAAGTGATTAAATTACAGTACGAGAGCCTAAATAGTGATTTTGCGTATGGAGGAAACATCAAAGACCTTCATAAAATGTTGACACTCGTGAGTTTGAAGTGGTTTGAAGACTTAAGCCCATGTTATAAAAAAAGTATGGGAAAATTATGATTCTGCCCTCCAAAGATCAAAAATGGAGGCGAAGTACCCTGCAACTTTGAAAGAATATGGAAATGCCCTCACGTTAAGCCTTCCTAGTCACGGTCACTCCACCTGGCGAATATGACGTGGCCGACCTGACACCTCTTTTTTTCCATCTTCTCCTTGCTGTTTTTGCCCCTTCTCCTTGCTGCTCCTTGCAGCTTTCGAAAGTGCGAGTGAAAGGCCAATTTGCACTTCAAAATTTTCTACTTTGCACCCTCTGAGTCTTTTCAAATTTGCATCCTTCGAGTTCACGGTCATGCACCCCCTCACTTACCTTCACATTCGAATGTCAAAAACTGCGTGGTATGTACGTAGGTTCGATGTTACCGCCAAAATATTGAAAACGAGTTCACTCCAAAAGCCAACGAAGTGCTCGAACTTTCGCCTCTCGCTTGGCAGGAGATCACGACCTGGCGAATATGATTGATGAGAGGCCCAAGTGTAGGGTTTTGGTTTTATTAGGGTTCCGAACATTCTGGCGTGAAGATCCTGTGGTATATGTGATGTACAAAACACATGACGATGTAGGAAGTATCGCAAATTTGGTGATTCCGGCTGTGAGGAAAGGGTGACCGTAAACTCGAAGGATGCCAAGCTGAAAATTTTGAACTGCAAATTGGCCTTTCACTCGCACTTTCGGAAGCTGCAAGGAGCAGCACGGGGAAGGGGCATAAAAAGTAGGGAGAAGTTGGGAAAAAAAGAGGTATCAGGTCAGACACGTCATGTTCGCCAGGTGGAGTGACCGTGACTAGGAAGACTTAACGTGAGGGCATTTTCATATTCTTTCAAAGTTGCAGGGTACTTTGCCTCCATTTTCGATCTTTGGAGGGTAAAATCATAATTTTCCCAAAAAGTATATGCAAGACCTCTGCCACCCTCTGCAATTCGTACAATCGTAACTAATTGATTTTTCCATGTAGTGATAGTTTTTGGATGTTTTTGACCGGCACGAGGATGCCCCTTAAAACCCTACATTTTGAGTCGGGTGTTGGTTGAAATCCAAATATTCCCTGCCCGGGTGTTGCCAAAATCCGAGGATTTTGTCGAATCCTGGGGCCTGGCGTTGTGTAAGGCAAGATTGATCAAAACGACAAATGAAAGTCAATCAGGTACGTCGCAACTGGCCAGTAGTGGTCACATATATCACTGCGGACAAGCATGTGATGATTATGAGACGAATTTACGATGAGTGCGGTGGAGTGCGGGCTACGTTGGTCCGAACTGGTGCGAACCAGGTGACAGCAGCTCGAGAGGGAGCGCGCCAGCATTCGATGTTCCCTCGTGCTGCTCCTACAAGAGCGTTTGACGAGGAAACGCCAGTCCCAGCCAGCCAAGTCAGAACATGATTGTGCCTCGGCGCGTTTCCCCTTTTACGTGCTGCGATGCGCGTTACCATGAACTCTCTGTGCCACTGTGCTAAGACCTCAGATTGAATTTTCCAAGAATGGCAGAAGGCCCTGATGATGAGTAACCTGGTTGGTGTAAGAATGCTTCTTATTTTACATATGTGCAATTAGTGTGACATCATGGTGCCTCTGAGGTGCCGGGGTTGTGACAGGCCCATCAAGCAGTTGAATGACTGCCTGCTCTGTCCTGCCTGCCTGCAACAAGCGGCAGGCGTGAGGAGGCATGTCACTCAAGGAGTATGGAAGACCAAGTATGGTGTATCCTTTGGCAGGATGACACGAATATCGGAGCTTCTGGACGAAGCAAGGAGCAGGACCCTGCTTGTCCTCGTGTTTATCGCTGTCGTGGCTTACGCCCTATCTTGTACGTGCTCGCTTGTGAACTTTATCGCACTATTTTCATGAGCCTCTCATGCTCCTAGGGGTTTCCGTGTTCCTGTATGGGACATGGTAACTTCGTATAAACTTGCGCATGTTGCCTCAAAGTCCTCTGTTGACACCTCAACACGTCTGCTACAAAAGCCCTTCCAAAAGGAAAACGGAACGATGCTTGTATTTCAAATTTTCCATTCAGATAATTTGAACGGAGCTGCAACTTCCTGGTCCTCATGGACCGCTATAACCTCTACACCATACACATCATAAAAAGAAGGTTCAGAGGGAGGTGAATGGCGCTGGAAATTGTGGCTCTCTATGAGTCGTCGATTACGTCATTGGGGTAAATGTGTGGCTTGGACCGCTCACCTCATCGATGATCTGCGGGCCTGCATGTCCCATGCAAGCCCTGCTTGACAGGTCTTCTGATTCTGATCTGAAGCAGGACCAATCAAATAGTGAGGGCTTGTGCCGCGAACACAAAGACACCAGTCCCTGAAATGGAAAAGCTTTGTACACTGTCCATCCTGCTTGCAGCGCTGCCCTGGGTGGGCCAACCCCAACAGCACTTCTCTCCCCCTCCTGGTTCTCTTTTAGCCACATTGATTTGGAAGATCGATCCGCGCTTGTCACGTCTGCTGCAGTGACGAGCGCGTCAGTGCTGGTCAACGTGCCACTTGCCATCCTCCTGGTGGCCGTGATGCGACGGCTCTCGTTCGAGTTCGAGATCCGGTGGAAGCATCAGCCGGCAGTGCTTGCCAGGGACCTGCAGCCGGGAATGCGCCAGGTGTCCGCCGAGGAGGCTCTCCTGGGCTCCAATAGGGGCTCGCCAGGCGGCAGCCAGTGGAGACGAGCCGTCGATTGCCCCCGAGTCGAAGCTGCCCTCAGTGACCTCATCCACTTGCTCCTCAAGTGAGTGGGCAGACTCTCCCAGCTCTTCCAGCTCTTCCAGCCCATTCAGCCCTTTCAGCTCTCTCTGCCCTTCCAGCTCTCCCAGCTCTTAAAGTCCCCTTCCAGTCCTCTGCCGGTCCTCGTCCAGTCCTCTCTGGCGGCTGTTCCAGCCCTTTCACTCCATGCAGCCCTTCCGGCCCTTCCAGCCCTTCCAGCCCTTCCAGCAGTGGTGCATTCGCCTCTTCCAGCTCTCTCAGTCCCTCCAGCTCTTCCAGGATCAAGCGCCTGGCTCCTGGCACGGCTGCGAGTGAAGTTAGATGAGGACAGCCTGTGGCGTGAGTGCTGGGAATGAAAAGTGGTCATGGAGTGCAGCGGCTGGGTGGGGTGCAAGAGCTGCCCCAGTGGAGCAGGCGTTTTTTTCTTTGCATGCGCTGCGGGGACGGGTGGGTGGCTGGGTGGGCTGGCAAAAGGGGGCTTGCTTCATCACCCAAGTTTCGGAGATTGCAGCCGCTCCTTTTGAGAAGGAGCGCTGGTGCTGGGAGGACTGTTGATGATGCAGCCCGCCCGCCCCTCGCAAGGTCGAGGAGAGGGAGGGGGAGGGGGAGGGGGAGGGGGTGCGAAAGCAGCAGCAGGAAGAGAAGAAGCAGGAGTCGCGCAGCAGCAGAGCGCCACAGAGGCAGGCAGGCAGGCAGGCAGGCAGTCGCTGCCACCTGGCAGGCCAGCCCCAGCTCTCCTCCAATGCTCCCGGGGGCTCGGACAAAAGCCAACGAGCACATGTACAGCCCCTTTCAGGAGCCCTCGCTGCTTCCCAGACGTTTGTGAGTTTGAATCATCAACTAGAATGCAACAACCGCGTGCACAGCTTGAGAGGTATAGCTGGTGGAGGATGCACCCACAGCAGGCGCAGCGCTACAAGACGGAGGGTGGGGCAAATCAGGAGAGAAGGGAAGAGAAAAGGACGGGAGGGAAGAAGAGTAGAGGGCAAGAGAGGAAGGGTGGGGGNGAGGCAATTAGGGTTTTGGCAGAGCTTGTGGAAGAGGGAGCAGGGGGAGGGCTGGCACTCGCTGGCCTCCCGGCTGGCGGTTGAGCTGGCATGCTGGAAGAGGCGGCTGTCTGCTGGCATCGTGCCCCGCTCTTCCCTCTGCTGATCTTACCCTTCCATGGCTGCAGCCTCTCTGTTCATGGCTGCAGCTGCTGTGCTGACCACCGAGGTGTCCTCAGTTGCTGGGCGCGGCTGGGGCTGTGAGAGCAGGGCCACCTGGTGGTAGAAGGGGTGCAGCGCGAGGTGGGACTGCAGGGTTTGCTGTGTCAGCAGTGCAGTGAGGCTGCCAGCTGGGCCGGGCATGGGTGGGTCCTTCTGGGGGGCTAGCATCCCGTTTCTCTCGGGTGCAGTTTGCATGATGCAACGGGGGAGAGGTGCGCCTCACGCGATATCTTCCAATGCATGCAGGAAAGTCTCTGCTGACAGGCGCTGACTGTGCTTTGGGGTGGGCAAGTGCTCACACATGCTTTTGTCCGTCGTTGCCAATATGCGTGGCGTATGGCGCGTGCGTGCGTGCGCGCGTGCGTGGGTGTGCGTGTGCGTGCGTGGTGTGCGGGTGGTGCTGCTGCTGCTGCGGAGGCAGGGAGTTTGTGACGGACATGTTCTACGCGTACCTGACGCCGGACAAGGACCTGCCGCTGGAGGTGCGCGCCACGCTGCTGCACGCGGCGGGCGAGGTGGCGGCGCGCGTCAAGCGCGTCAATCTCGTGGCGCTGCTCACGCGGTCCGTTGCCCTGCTCCTCCCCCCCCTTCTGCCACCTCCTCCTCCCCCTCCTCCTCTTCCTCCTCCTCCTCCTCCACTCCCTCCTGCGCCTGCTTCTGCGCCTGCGCCTGCCCTCGCTCTTCTCCCCTTCCCCGTTCCTCCCAGTGCGCAGCATTTCCTATTGCATGACTTTCTTGCTCCCGGCGCTGCTCCCGCTGGAGCTAGTGTCTGCACCTGAGCCTCTACTTCCAACACGCATGTCAGTTTATTCGCCTGCCGCAGGCCCCGGGTGAATGGGCAGAGAGTGCCAGCTGGCTGCAGCAAGCAGGGCTCTGGGCTTTAAGTGGGAGGAATGGATGGGGTGGAGGGGAAAGCAGTACTTTTGAGTGTCATCAGAGGATGAGTTTTCTGGATGATGTCAACCTTAGACAATATGCTAAGGCGGGGGGTTTACCCGCCCATCAGGCGGTCGCATGCGGCACGAGGAGAAGCACAAGGTCTCTCTGCGCTCTCGTCTCTCCATCTGCCTGTCTCCTGCCTGCTGTCCCCTGTCTCCTGTCCAGATATCCATTTTCTCTGGAATGGATGCACGCGTGCGTGAGCCTCGCACGCACGCGCACACGCCCCTCTCTCTCCGCCTCTCCCCCTCCCCTCCCCCACCGCATGACACCTGTGCTGGGTCCTGGCGCCGGTGGTGGCGGCGGCGCGGCTGCAGGGACGTGCCGGAGCTGGTGGGCAGCCACCTGGAGCTGTACCGGCGCACGCGCGAGCACGCGGGCGGCGACGCCTTGGACTCGCTGTCGTCGGCGGAGCGCGAGCAGCGACTGCAGCAGGCGCTGAGCGCGGCCGGCGAGATCCACCCCGCGTGCGTCTCCCCCGAGCTCGAGTACATGGTCTGCGCTCGGTCCCACCTCCTCTGTGCTCTACCTATCATCTATGGACTCAATTGCTCTGGCGGGAAAGAAGTGAGTGACCAGATTGTTACACTATGAGCTTCAGGTTACCCCACCCCCACTGGCACTCTCCCTGCATCCGATCGTGGAGACGAGACCGGAGGGCTTGGAGCGTCCAAGGAGAACCGGCAAGAAGCAGATGGGCTCGTGGCGATCTCATGAGGCGGCGGCGGCAGGACGACTGCAGAGTCCAGACGGGTTGAGAGTTGGGGAGGGAGGAGGATAGAGAACGGTGGGCTGAGATCGAAGATTGGGGACGGAGGGTTGAGGGTTGAAGTTGAGGTTGGGGGAGGGAGGAAGGAGGATGGGGAGGGGTTGGGAGTGGGGGGGCCACAGGCCTGCTTTCTTGCTCCACTTCATCTGCAGCCTTGGCCCCCCCTGCTTGGTGTGTGGCTTCCAGCCTAGCCCTCTCTCGTCCCCGCAGGGGCGGGGTGCGGGGTGTGAGGTTTATAGCTGCGAGGTTACAACGCGCCAGAAGGGCGAGGCACTGATCATTCACCCCCTCCCCCCCCCCCCCCCCCCCCCCCCCCCCCCCCCCCCCCCCCCCCCCCCCCCCCCCCCCCCCCCCCCCCCCCCCCCCCCCCCCCCCCCCCCCCNCACAAGCAGAGGGCGACAGGGGCAGCTGCGTACTTTTGTGCCGCAGTGCTGCCACGTATGCCTCCTGCCTCTTTCTGGTGGACAGGCAAGAGTGGATGGGCGGGCCGCTGACAGCTGCTTGACGAGTGCGTCTCGTCTCCTTACTCTTGATGCACGCCCCCTGCCTCATCCCAATACTTGACCCCGTTTCTCCCCGTTGCCTCCCGCAAAAGGACACCAATTTCCGCTCTGCCCTTCCATTACGCCGCCAGGCGCGAGGGGAAAGGGTCAGGCCAGGTGTCAGTCTTGTGGAAGCGGCGCTCAGCAGTGGAGAGATGCTGACGGAGAAGGCACGGGGAGGGGGGCCTGCTGCTGCTGCTGGTGGTGGTACTGGTGGTGGTACTGGTGGTGGTGGCGGCGCAGGTGCTGCGCAAGCTGGCGGGCGGCGTGCTGGCAAAGGCGATGGCGCCGGCGGACGCGCAGTGCCGCGCGCTGCGCTGCCTGGCGCGCGAGCTGCTCACCTGCTGCGTGCTGCGCCCCATGCTGCTCTTTGCCTGCCCCAGGTGCGCCTTGCCCCCCCCCC
>WELA01003517.1:87140-113387 GCA_009602735.1 Mesotaenium endlicherianum
CCCCCCCCCCTCCCCCCCCCCTCTTCCCCTTCCGCAGGCCCAGGGCACCGATAGGCTGCTGCTACTGCTGCTGTAGCCACGCAATGGTGGCTGCGGCGGCGGTTGTGGCACAGGTTGATGATGAGCTGGCGGCGGCTGGTCCTCGGGGTTGGAAAATCTGGGGACCTGGGGTTTTGGGTGAGGGGTGTTGGTGAGTTTAGGGCAGGGGGCTGCTCCTGTGGGCTGCTGCCTGACTGCTTGCACGCCCTTCTATCTTTGAGTGCAGTACTGCTGGTGCCGCTGCTGCTGCTGCTGCTGCAGTGCTCAATGATGCCCACCGGTAGGGGCATGCATGCACTCCCTCCTGGCGCTACTCTCTTTGTTCCCCTTCATCCCATGCGCGGTTTGGCATGCGTGCAATGTCGTCAGAGTTTCCCTCTCCCCCCCTTTTGGGCAACGTGGGGCCCCGTGCTAATCGAGGGCAAAGCAACGTGGGGGGGTGGGGGTGGGCGTGGCTGCGGGTGTGGGTGTGTGTCTGTGTGGGATTGGACGGAGGGCAGCTACATCAACGAGATGATAGTGAAGCACGCGTCGTTTGTGGTCGACGACCGCGCCGTCTCTAGCGGCAGCCTTCGCCACAAGGGCGCGGGCTCCTCCAAGGGGGCCCGCCAGGTGTCGTTCAAGGACAGGGGGAGGGAGCATGCGGGGGGTAGCAGCAGCAGCAGGGGGGCATTTCGGAGTTACGGTGGCAAGGACGGGCCGTCCCAGCTGCAGACGAGCCGCTCCGACAGCAACTTGCCGGCGGTGGCGGCAGCGGCAGCGGCAGCCATGGCTCCGCTGGCAGCCGCGACGCCACCTGGCATCCCCACCCAGCCGCACCGGCAGCAGCAGCAGCAGCAGGTGCAGCAGGTGCAGCCGCGCAGTCCAAGCTTGCTGCAGGACAGGGGGACGTCTCAGAAGGAGCAGCAGCTGTCGCATGCAGCCGCCGGCGCAGAGGCCAGCTGCGGTTCCGCTGGGCCATCCTTTCGAGAGGAGCCGGGGGCAGGGCTGCAGGGGCCGGCGTGGCGGCTTGGGGAGGAGGCGCAGGCGGGAGCCGGCAGGGGGCGGAAGTCCCCGGCAGCAGTGGCGGCGGCGGCCACGGCCACGGCGGGGGCGGGGGGGGCGGCGTCGTGGATGCGGGCGTTGGACGACTACTCGGCGCAGAAGAAGCACAAGGTGGAGGCGCTGGCGCCGGAGCATCTGGACAACATGTGGGCCATGGGCCGCGACTACCGCGCCAAGGACGAGGCCCGCGCGCCAGGTGGCGGCGCCGGCGGCAGGGGCCCGGCCAGGGGTGGGCGAGAGGGCCTGCCCTGGTGGTCCCCGCCGCAGCGACAGCAGCAGCAGCTGGATGAGGAGCCGCAGGCACTGCAGCCGCCGCCGCTGTCGCTGTCGCACTTGCAGCCGGCATCACTGACCAGGCCGATGGCGACAACGGGCAGCGGAGGGGAGGTGCAGCCGGAGAGGAGAGAAGAGGCAGATGAAAGGGAGGAGCCGAGCGTCAGCAGGGGCAGCGGCAGTGGCAGCGCCAGCGGCAGGGGCAGGGCGGGGTCGCCAGCAGCTCCAGGCCCAGGCAGCTCCAGCTGCCACAGCACTAGCCCTGTGGGTGTTGGTGCTGCTGCTGCTGCTGCTGCTGCTGCGAGGGAATTATGGAGCAATAGCAGCACCAGCAGCAGCAGCAGCAACCGCCCAGGCACCGGTACGGGTGCGAGCGCAGGCGCAGCCCCCGTGGCAGCGGCTGCGGCGGCGACGCCGGCCTCTGGTCGCAGGGGTGTGGGCGGTGAAGGGCGTCGCTTTGCTGCGTTTGGCAGCCCCATCTCCATCCCCAGCTTTGCTGCTGCGCTGGGCGGCGGCTTCTTGGACGGCAGAAGGTTGCAATCCGGCAGCGGTGCAGGAGGGAGTGTTCATGCTGATGCTGCTGCCGCCCTTGACCTCGGCCTTGCTGCCAGCAGCAGAGAAAGCGATGGGATTAGTGGCGGGAGGAGTGCAAGTGGCAGTGGGCGGCACTGCGGGAGCGGCAGAGGGAGTGGGAGTGGGAGCGGGAGCTTGAGGGTAGTGGAGGCCCAGGACCTACAGCAGCAGCGAGGGGTGACCAGAGACAGCTTGCCCGACACTCTCTCCCTCCCTCTCCCCGGCCGCCCCCTCGCCTCCCCAGAGGCGGCGGCCGAATCTTCCACCAGCGCGCCACTTCCGCCGCCGCCGCCGCCTGCTGTGCCAGCTGGTGCAGCGGAGGGGGGCGGCGGCGGCAGCGGCAACAGTGGTTGCGGCGGCGGCGACTCGGCGGCAGCTGCGCGGCGGCGGCGGATCGCACGCGGCATCGGGTTTGACCTGGACGACGACGAGTGGGAGGACGGCCTGGCGAGCGTGCCCGGCATCGGCTTCGGGTTTGGGCGCTCCGCTTCCACGTCCTCCTCCAAGGCCGGTGCCTCCAGCCCCCCGGAGGGCGCCGCGCCGTCCTCGAGGCCGCTGCCGCAGCCGCAGCCGCCGCCGCCAGGTGGCAGCTCGGTGGTGGTGACGGCGGGGGCAGTGGTAATGGCAACAGCGGCGGTGGTGGTGACGAGGACACCGGCAGCAGCGCCGACCACGCCAACGGGGGCGGAGGAGCAGCAGCGGCTGCGGTGGGCCAGCTCCAGCTCTAGCTGCACTGCTCCAGCGGGCGAGGGCTGGAGCGGCGGCACACAGGAGATGGAGGTGCGGGCGGAGGAGGAGCCAGAGGAGGAGGAGGAGATGGTGCCTGAGACCTGCGTGACGCCTGCCTCTGGCAGCAGCCAGAGGTGTGCGGGCGGCTTGCTCTTGCTCTGCCTTGCCCTCTGCAATGTCCTCCTGGCCTGCCTTGCCGCGCCTTTGCTGCGTGCTTGCAGGCAGACGACAGTACTGGTTTTACTGGTTTCACTTGATCGCTCTCTAGCTCTCCTTGCATGCCGCGTCACTTGGGGGAAACGCGGGCTGGCCTTCCGCGCGGGAGAAGGACCACCCTGGCAGAGCTGCGTGGCCCCAGAGGTCCCAATCACGCGTGCGCCGCCTCGAGGGGCCTCAGACGCGGCTCCTTACTCTCTCTGCGATACTCGGCTGCAATACTCTCAGCTGTGTTTGCCGTACTCTTTTCTGCCCTTCTGGGCTGATTGGAGGGATGTCTGAGGGGCTGGAAAATTTGTGAGAGCTGTTTGCAAGGGACCAAAATTGTCTCTCCGTGCGGCCATGCAGGGGGGGCGGCGTCACGCCTGAGAAGCCAGGTGGCGGCCCTACAGCAGCAGAGGTTGAGTGGGAGGAGGCGTGGAGAGCAGGCGGCGGCAGCGGGCCCAGCACGCCGAGGGATGCCAGCAAGGCCTCTGCGGGCGGCGGCAGCGGCAGCGGCGTGGCAGAGTCTCCTGCGGCCAGAGCGCGGCGCCTGTCGGAACTTGACGCCCACCTTCCGGACAGCATGGATATAACAAGCAGTGACATTTACAGGGGCGTAGACATGGACATGGACCTCTTGCCTCCCTCCCCTATAGACCCCTCGGTGGGCATTCCCCGCAGCTTGGGGGAGAGGGAGAGAGGGGGGGGCCTGCGGCGCCACGAGTCGGGCAGCGGGCGGCTGGAGCCGGCAGTCGGCCCCTCTTCCCCCCGTGGCTATGAGCAGCGGGGAAATGCTGGTGCTGCCACTGCTTCTGCTGATGCCGATGCCGCTGCTGCTGTGCTTGACCCTGGGCCTGACGCGGCAAGCCCGGCCCTCAGGTCTGGGGCTGGGTCGGGACGTGCACCGGAAGGACCTGGTCTGGGCGGCTCGGGCGCGCACTTGTCAGCAGATCCTCTCAGGGAACTCGATCCTTGGATGCACGCGGCATCCAGGGGCGGTGGTAACGCGCCACCTGGCGGAGCGCTGCAGCGAGCCAAGTCCTCATACGCTGGCCAACTGTTCAGCCCCCGGCGGTCTGCAGCCTTCGGCCCCAGGCTGCACGCCAGGGTGTGTTCTCCCTTCCCATTCCTCCTCCCCTGCTCCCCGCCCCTCCCAAGTCGGTTGCTGCCACCCCGCATTGCTCTCCCCCGCGTACGCGAGGGAGAGGTGAGTCGTTGTGGCCCCAGCCTCCAGCCTCCAGCCTCCAGCAAGGAAGAGAGGAAATGGAGCTCGCGAGATGGGTAGGCGGGTGGGCCTTGCGCCCCTGTGCGGTTGCTGTCTCTCTCCCGGCGGGTATGGCATGGCCATTGGTGTTAAGTCGTCTCGTTGCTCTCTCGAGGCCTGTCAACGGCGGTAGTGGTCCCAGTCTGGAGTTCTGGCAGGCGTGCAGGCTCAGTGGGGCACGCGGGGGAGAGGANGGCGCAGAAGAAGCACAAGGTGGAGGCGCTGGCGCCGGAGCATCTGGACAACATGTGGGCCATGGGCCGCGACTACCGCGCCAAGGACGAGGCCCGCGCGCCAGGTGGCGGCGCCGGCGGCAGGGGCCCGGCCAGGGGTGGGCGAGAGGGCCTGCCCTGGTGGTCCCCGCCGCAGCGACAGCAGCAGCAGCTGGATGAGGAGCCGCAGGCACTGCAGCCGCCGCCGCTGTCGCTGTCGCACTTGCAGCCGGCATCACTGACCAGGCCGATGGCGACAACGGGCAGCGGAGGGGAGGTGCAGCCGGAGAGGAGAGAAGAGGCAGATGAAAGGGAGGAGCCGAGCGTCAGCAGGGGCAGCGGCAGTGGCAGCGCCAGCGGCAGGGGCAGGGCGGGGTCGCCAGCAGCTCCAGGCCCAGGCAGCTCCAGCTGCCACAGCACTAGCCCTGTGGGTGTTGGTGCTGCTGCTGCTGCTGCTGCTGCTGCGAGGGAATTATGGAGCAATAGCAGCACCAGCAGCAGCAGCAGCAACCGCCCAGGCACCGGTACGGGTGCGAGCGCAGGCGCAGCCCCCGTGGCAGCGGCTGCGGCGGCGACGCCGGCCTCTGGTCGCAGGGGTGTGGGCGGTGAAGGGCGTCGCTTTGCTGCGTTTGGCAGCCCCATCTCCATCCCCAGCTTTGCTGCTGCGCTGGGCGGCGGCTTCTTGGACGGCAGAAGGTTGCAATCCGGCAGCGGTGCAGGAGGGAGTGTTCATGCTGATGCTGCTGCCGCCCTTGACCTCGGCCTTGCTGCCAGCAGCAGAGAAAGCGATGGGATTAGTGGCGGGAGGAGTGCAAGTGGCAGTGGGCGGCACTGCGGGAGCGGCAGAGGGAGTGGGAGTGGGAGCGGGAGCTTGAGGGTAGTGGAGGCCCAGGACCTACAGCAGCAGCGAGGGGTGACCAGAGACAGCTTGCCCGACACTCTCTCCCTCCCTCTCCCCGGCCGCCCCCTCGCCTCCCCAGAGGCGGCGGCCGAATCTTCCACCAGCGCGCCACTTCCGCCGCCGCCGCCGCCTGCTGTGCCAGCTGGTGCAGCGGAGGGGGGCGGCGGCGGCAGCGGCAACAGTGGTTGCGGCGGCGGCGACTCGGCGGCAGCTGCGCGGCGGCGGCGGATCGCACGCGGCATCGGGTTTGACCTGGACGACGACGAGTGGGAGGACGGCCTGGCGAGCGTGCCCGGCATCGGCTTCGGGTTTGGGCGCTCCGCTTCCACGTCCTCCTCCAAGGCCGGTGCCTCCAGCCCCCCGGAGGGCGCCGCGCCGTCCTCGAGGCCGCTGCCGCAGCCGCAGCCGCCGCCGCCAGGTGGCAGCTCGGTGGTGGTGACGGCGGGGGCAGTGGTAATGGCAACAGCGGCGGTGGTGGTGACGAGGACACCGGCAGCAGCGCCGACCACGCCAACGGGGGCGGAGGAGCAGCAGCGGCTGCGGTGGGCCAGCTCCAGCTCTAGCTGCACTGCTCCAGCGGGCGAGGGCTGGAGCGGCGGCACACAGGAGATGGAGGTGCGGGCGGAGGAGGAGCCAGAGGAGGAGGAGGAGATGGTGCCTGAGACCTGCGTGACGCCTGCCTCTGGCAGCAGCCAGAGGTGTGCGGGCGGCTTGCTCTTGCTCTGCCTTGCCCTCTGCAATGTCCTCCTGGCCTGCCTTGCCGCGCCTTTGCTGCGTGCTTGCAGGCAGACGACAGTACTGGTTTTACTGGTTTCACTTGATCGCTCTCTAGCTCTCCTTGCATGCCGCGTCACTTGGGGGAAACGCGGGCTGGCCTTCCGCGCGGGAGAAGGACCACCCTGGCAGAGCTGCGTGGCCCCAGAGGTCCCAATCACGCGTGCGCCGCCTCGAGGGGCCTCAGACGCGGCTCCTTACTCTCTCTGCGATACTCGGCTGCAATACTCTCAGCTGTGTTTGCCGTACTCTTTTCTGCCCTTCTGGGCTGATTGGAGGGATGTCTGAGGGGCTGGAAAATTTGTGAGAGCTGTTTGCAAGGGACCAAAATTGTCTCTCCGTGCGGCCATGCAGGGGGGGCGGCGTCACGCCTGAGAAGCCAGGTGGCGGCCCTACAGCAGCAGAGGTTGAGTGGGAGGAGGCGTGGAGAGCAGGCGGCGGCAGCGGGCCCAGCACGCCGAGGGATGCCAGCAAGGCCTCTGCGGGCGGCGGCAGCGGCAGCGGCGTGGCAGAGTCTCCTGCGGCCAGAGCGCGGCGCCTGTCGGAACTTGACGCCCACCTTCCGGACAGCATGGATATAACAAGCAGTGACATTTACAGGGGCGTAGACATGGACATGGACCTCTTGCCTCCCTCCCCTATAGACCCCTCGGTGGGCATTCCCCGCAGCTTGGGGGAGAGGGAGAGAGGGGGGGGCCTGCGGCGCCACGAGTCGGGCAGCGGGCGGCTGGAGCCGGCAGTCGGCCCCTCTTCCCCCCGTGGCTATGAGCAGCGGGGAAATGCTGGTGCTGCCACTGCTTCTGCTGATGCCGATGCCGCTGCTGCTGTGCTTGACCCTGGGCCTGACGCGGCAAGCCCGGCCCTCAGGTCTGGGGCTGGGTCGGGACGTGCACCGGAAGGACCTGGTCTGGGCGGCTCGGGCGCGCACTTGTCAGCAGATCCTCTCAGGGAACTCGATCCTTGGATGCACGCGGCATCCAGGGGCGGTGGTAACGCGCCACCTGGCGGAGCGCTGCAGCGAGCCAAGTCCTCATACGCTGGCCAACTGTTCAGCCCCCGGCGGTCTGCAGCCTTCGGCCCCAGGCTGCACGCCAGGGTGTGTTCTCCCTTCCCATTCCTCCTCCCCTGCTCCCCGCCCCTCCCAAGTCGGTTGCTGCCACCCCGCATTGCTCTCCCCCGCGTACGCGAGGGAGAGGTGAGTCGTTGTGGCCCCAGCCTCCAGCCTCCAGCCTCCAGCAAGGAAGAGAGGAAATGGAGCTCGCGAGATGGGTAGGCGGGTGGGCCTTGCGCCCCTGTGCGGTTGCTGTCTCTCTCCCGGCGGGTATGGCATGGCCATTGGTGTTAAGTCGTCTCGTTGCTCTCTCGAGGCCTGTCAACGGCGGTAGTGGTCCCAGTCTGGAGTTCTGGCAGGCGTGCAGGCTCAGTGGGGCACGCGGGGGAGAGGAAAGTCGTGCGCCTGGCTGCATGCTGTGGGGCTGCCGCCCTCTCCCCTGTGCTGTGGCTATCTCATGACGACGCGCTCAAGCGCTGCCTCTAGGGACAAGCAATGAGAGGCAGGAGGCTACATGGGGCCCCACTGAGCGCCTGCCAGGCAGGCAAGGCTTTGCAGACACGAGAGAGGAAAATGTGTGTGCGTGCGTGGGTTGCACTCATGGAGCAACAAATGCAAGTTTGCATATGCGCGCGCATGTGTGTGTGTGTGTGTGTGTGTGTGTGTGTGTGCGTTTGTGTGTGTGTGAGTGCGCGCGTGCAAGCGCGTGCACTGGGCTCGTATACTCAGCCTGTATGCTCCTTCAGCCAGATGCCTGCAGTCGCGTGCGGGGCAGTGGCGCCTGCGCGTCACGCACACTCACGCCACATGCACACCGACACTGACACACGCGCACGGGGGTGGCAGGTGGTGGGGGCGCATCTGGTGGCTAACCACGGGGAGTCGTTTGTGATGTACTCGGTGGCCGTCAGCGACTCCCAAGGCTCCTCCTCCTGGCTCATCCGCCGCAGGTGCTCCTCCCTTTTGCCCTCCCTCTTCTCATGCCATCGCTACCGCAGCTACACGGCTGCGGACACTGCTTGCAGCAGCAGCAGCAGCAGCGTGAGTCCTCCTGTAGGATGAGACAGAGAGGAAGAGGGAAGGAGAAAGGGAGGGAGGGAGGGAGAGGAAGAGAGAGGGGAGGATGTGTTGTGTCTTAGTTAATGCCGGGCTAATCATGCTGGTGCTGGTGCTGGTGCTCTTCTGTGGGTGGGGAGAAGTAATTTGACGATGCTCTTGAGGGCCCCTTGCCCTGCCGTGTGAGAAGAGCCCTCCTCCTGACAGCGTGACACGTGTCCCCCGAGCGCAGGTACCGGAGCTTCGAGAAGCTGCACCGCACGCTCAAGGGCGCGCTGGCGCTCTACTTCTCCAAGCTGCCGCCCAAGCGCTTCCTGGCGCACAACCTGAGCAACGCGTTCGTGCGCCAGCGCCGCGCCCAGCTCGACACCTACCTCCAGGTCCGCCCGCCCGCCTGCCTGCCTGCCTGCCCGCCCGCCTGCCTGCCTGCCTGCCTGCCTGCCTGCCTGCCTGCCTGTCTGCATGCCTGCCTGTCTGTCGGCATGCCTGCCTGCCTGCCGGCGTGCCCGCCTGTGTGCCTGCCTGCCTGTCATTGATGCTGCTCCTTTTTGCGTGTGCCGCATACTAATGGCTGCTGCTGCTGCCTAAGTGGAGGATAGGGTGGCTGTGTTGTCCACGCCCACCTTCTGCCACGCTCACTCTCTCTCAACCGCTCAACCTCTCACCTTCTTCTCTGCCTCTCTCCCCCCTTCATCCTGTGGGTGTGCAGGAGATAATGGCAGTGCCCACGGTGGCGGAGTATCACGAGGTGTGGGACTTCCTCAATCCCGACTCTAAGGTCAGCTCTTCCCCCCCCTTTCCCCCCTCTCTCTCCCGGGCATGGTTGGACATTGGGTTCATGCGGTGGCCCTCTCCCTCGCTCTGCCTTCCTTTGGAAAAGGGAGGATGTGGCCGTGATTATCGCAGCTGCCCTGCTGTCTTGCGCCAACAAGCACACACATACGCACATACACTGGTGGGTGTGTTTAAAGGCTGTCTCGCTGACGCAGGAAGCATTTAGCGGGGGGACGCAAGTGCTAAGCATAAGGGAGCTGCTGGTGCTGGTGTTGGTGCCTCAGAGCGAAGGTCACACACCCCACCTCGGTTGTTGTTTGCAGCAGGACCTGAAGTAGTGGCGTGTGTGCTGTGGGTATGGGCGTGGGTGTGGGGGGTGCAGAGATACGGGTCCAACATGGCCACGTCCATGATCACCACTCTCGCTGGTAGGATGCTACTGCCCGCTCCGCCTCCGCCTCCTCCTGGGTTGCGCTGCCCTCTGGGACTCACTGGCTGGGCGTGACTGGGCTGGGCTGGGCCAGGCCCCCTTTGCAGCACGCATGCATGCATGCATGCATACAATGCGTGGCAAGATTTGCAAATTAACAAAACCTGGGGGTCAAGCTGGATGACCTGGAGTACGGAAGGCTGATGGCCTTTGTGTTGGAATATTTTGAAGTCTATCAATCTGCTTGTGGCTATCTCTTGGTGCTCCTGGAGACTCCTGTTACAGGACTCTTCTGAGAGCTAGATGTGTGCCCGTGAGTTGCATCGTTTGATGATCGCCAGAAGCTCAGCCCCTCACTGTGACAGCCACAGCCCACACCCCGCATACGCACGTCTCTTGCTGACATCATGCGATGAGGGGGGGCGCGGGGTGCAGTGAACGTGGACGACGCGGTGGGGGGGGCGCTGCGGCACCTGCGCACCATGTCCGGCGACATCACCTTCAAGGCCGAGAAGTTTCTGGGGCGCAGCCTGTCGGGCTCCTCCGCCACCACCGCGGCTGCCGCCGACGCCGCCCTTGCCAACATCAACGCCCTCAGAGCCGGCAAACACGAGCGTGCAGCTGCTGCGGCCGCCGCGGCCGCTGCTGCTGCTGCCGCTTCCGGCGGGTTGTACTCTGGCAGCCAGCGCACGGTCCAGGAGACGGGCGAGGGCGGCGGCGTGGCGCCTCCAGAAGATGCCGTGTCAGCGTCGACGTCGGGAGCGGCCAGCTGGCACTCAAGCGGCGTCTCCAGCAGCAACAGGGGGAGGAGCAAGCCGCGGCTGGACCGCTGGTCCTTTGACGCGGGGGTGGGGGCCAGCGCCCGGATCAGCAGCAGCAGCAGCAGCAGCAGGCGGGGGGGAGGGGCTCAGGAGCAGCAGGCGCCGCCCGCGCCGCCGCTGCCAGATGAGCACCTGGGGTGGGAGAGCGACCCCCAGGGGGCCAATCAGAGCGGCAGCTTGCACACGCGCCGGAGCTCGCGCGCCACCACGGCCGCGGCCGCCGCCGCTGCTGCCGTCGCCCAGCCGGCCGAGCTAGAATGTGGGCAGGACACCCGCCAGCTGGCAGGGAGGGGGGCAGCTGCAAAATCCATGGCGGAGGCAACGGGCGTAAGCAACGCCGACGCCGGCGCCGGCGCCGCTGCCGCCCGGGATTACGGCGGGCCAGCGCCGTCCGTGTTGAAGGCGTACTATGAGGACGACACACTCTCGGACGACGGCGCGGGCGGCGGTGCGGGCGGCGCAGGCGGGAGGTGGGGCGACGACATGTCGCCCACCAGCTCTATGGCCGGCTCTGACATCTTTTCAACGACGACGGCCGCAACGGCGACTGCGGCGGCGTCGTCGGCGGCGGCGACGATGGTGCAGGCAGACGAGCTCGGCGCCATTCCCCTCGAGGTGAGACATCTGTCGTACTTCTCCCATCCTTTCCTTCTTCCCTTCCTCCCTGGCCCTCTAGTGAGAAGACAGGCAGACAGGCAGAGCGAACGAGCGAGTGGACGTATGGGCGCAGGCTGGCTGGTTTCTTAGGCTGGCTTCGCAGGGGAGGGCTTGGCAAATGGCGTTGGTATCTTCTCCCAGTGGAGCGAGGTTACGACGCTGCTAGTGCTGCCTGGTGTCGCTCTTTGAGGGCTCAGCGGATTGCTGGGCGGGACCAGCGCCCGCTTCTTCCTCATTCTCTGTCTCTGCTTCTTGTATGCCTGCCTGCTGTCCTGCCTGCCCACCCGCCTGCAAGCTGTTGGCAAAGTACGTCGAGAGCCTTAATAGGTGGCTGGCTGGTCTGGACAAACAGACAAGCATACAGAGAGAGGGTTGTGAGGCACCCTTGGAGACAGAGAGGGACTAGAGTTGTCCGCCCGTGTGCGTGTGCTTGTGCCTGTGAGAGAGGGAGGCAGTGTGTGTATCTCTATGTGTGCTAAATTTGTTCGCGTGTGCATGCGAGTGAGTGCAGTGGAACATATCGCGGCTGAGCGCGCCCGTGCTGAATCTGGTCAACACCGTCTTCCAGCTGCACAAGCGCGGCTGGCTCCGGTACCCCCCCTCGCCCTCCCTGACCCTCCCTTTGCCTCGCCTCGCCAGTCTGCTGGCATGGCATTGCATGGCATTTACTTCCCCCTCCTGCCGCGCCCTGCTCTCTTCACTCTTGCGCCTGCCGTCACCCATGCATTTCTCACCGACTTACAAGGCAGGCAGGCGGCTCTTTTTTCTTTAGGGGGTGTTTTTCTGCCAAGGGAGTGACCCTGCCGTCTGCTGCTGCTGCTGCCACTGCTGTCGCTGCTGATGCTGCCGCTATTGCTTCTCTGTGGCTGCTGCTGCTGCTAATGGTGGTCGGGGCAAGAGAGGGGGCGTGCAGGCGGCAGGTGCTGTGGATAGCACGGCAGGTGATCGAGCTGGGGGTGGGCGACGCCATCGACGACTTTCTGCTGGGCAAGATCCAGTGGCTGCGCCGCCCCGACACCGTCGTGGCCGCCATCCGCCTCGTCCGCCAGGTGTGCCTGGCCTGCCCCCCCCCCCCCGCACCTGCCCGCCCCTAGCTGGCGCACCGCCCTCACTCTGTCTGTCTGCTGTTTGCAACCTCTTACGGTCAGAGGTGAGGGGAAGGGAGGTCTAAGGGGAGAGCGGAAGGGAGGCAGGGAGGGTGGGAGCAACTGCAATGATGGCAGAGAGAGAGAGAGAGAGTGGGGTGTGGATCCAGGAGGTACAGGCAGGCCTCACAGGAACCGGAACTGGCACCCCCAGCACCTGCGCCAGCACGGGAACCACTTAAGTTGCGGCTGGCGTGAAGAGCTCCCCGTGCTGCATCCGCTCACCCACCCATGGGGCCATCCGAGTGGAGTGCAAACGGAGCTGAGCGTCTCTCCCTCTCTCGGCGTCTCTCTAGCTCTCCGTCTCCCCCTCTCGCTCTCCTCTCACCTCTCTGCTCCTTGCCCCCCTGCTTGCTGCAGTCTTTGTGGCCAGATGGCACGTTCTACACGCGCCACCCGAGCTTCACGCCGCCAACCCTGCCAACCGGCTCGGGCACAAGCGGTGGTTGGGCGGCGGCGTCAGCGGGGACGGCGGGCGCCGCCGATCCCCTCGGGGCTGCGGCGCCTGCGCTCACCTTTGAGCAGCACCTGCAGGCTGCGCGCCACGCCATGCTCGTCCGCGAGATGTTCTTGGGTGAGTCACACACGCGCGCACGAACACACACACACTGGGAGAGAGGGAGACAGAAACTGAGAATGAGACTGAGTGAGACAGTCTGAGACTGAGTGGGGGAAAGGGGAGAGAAGCAAAAAAGGAGCAGCCCCCCCGCCGCGCCGCTTCCTGCCCCATGCGTCCTGCGCCAACTGTCCGGCCTTTGCATGTGTTGCCTTATTATTTTCCGTAATCTCAGTTTCTGGCCTTCTTCACTTAAGTTGACTCCCATTGGTTAAATCTTCAATGGGCTTTGATTTGATTTAATCGATTGGGTTAATCGGAGCTGCTCTGACATATTCACACACGCCTACAACCACACCCGCGCCCACCCCCGCAAGCACACACCCACATCCACTGCACTCCCTCCGGATCCTTAGAGAGGTAGCAATAGGCTCGGCATTCTAACAGCGGGGCAGGAGGTGGGGGCAGATGCGGCGCCCACGGGGCTGGTGAGCCTGATCGGCGGCAAGGCGTACAAGCGCGGCGCCAAGGACCTCTACCACTTCTTGCAGGTGCGCCCCCCNCACACATGCGCGCGCTCGCAATGCATACACGAGCGGTGTGGCATCTGTCTGGGCTCTGCGGCGGATAGTGGTGGAGGGCTTACCGCCCTCTGCTCTTGTTGGTGGGATATGCAGAGCAGGCACGGAAACGAGTGGGGGGGAAAGTGGGTGGGGCGTCAGCGCAGCCTTAGAGCACAGACTGTTTCTGGTAGTGTGCTACGGAGGCGCTCTCGTTTTGCGTGGCCTGCTGGGGAGAACAGGAGGAGCTGACACTTGGCACTAGGGCCTCAACCAGAGGCACACAGTGTACATGCCTGTTGCCTATTGCCTGTTTCGATTCACTTGGTCTCAATCCATGGCCGCTGATGCTGGTCAAGTGTGGTGGCGTGGGCGGGTGGGCGGCTGCGGGCGGCAGTCGCCGGTGTGCGTGAAGCAGCTGGCGCACAGCCTGCTGGAGACATGTGTCCTGGCGGCGTTTCCGGAGCTGAGCGCGCTCGTGGTCGACATCCGCCACCACAACATGTAGCGGCTGCTGCTGCTGCTGGTCCTACTCCTCCTCCTCCTCCTCCTCCTCCGCCTCTTTTGGCTCGCTGGGCGCAAGCAGCAGCGGCAGCAGCAGAGGCAGCCGCAGAGGCAGCAGCAGCGGCCTCAGCGGCGCAGCTGAGCTCTGCCATTGCTCTGCTAGTACTGCATGTACAGTTCTCATATTTAATAGTTATAAGATCTTATTCAGTGCTAAAGGAGTCCTCCATTGGTCCCTGGTCTCTGTAGATGTCCCTGGTGGGAGGGGGGGGGGCTGCTTGGAGCATGAGGCATGCTCTGCTGGTGTCAGCGTTGCATACATTTCTTACAAGTTACGCATGTTTTGCTTGAGGCAGCGCATGCAGATTTAGGGGGGGCAGCACATGCAGGTCCGGGGGGATGCCCCACCGTCAGTGACTGCTGACACCTCTGCTTACTACATATATACGCTATGGTATAAGCCTGTATACATATAATATATCTCTATGGATATGATCCTAATGACTGCCAGTAGGATTGCAAGTCATGTTTGTGCCCAGGAGGCACTAGGCACTAATATATTAGTAACCAGTATATAAGGAATAGCCCGTGAAGGCAATTATGTATGACAGTATCTGGTACATATATTCTTTTCATCAAAGCAGAAGTTTGTACGCACAAGTTTTGCCGGCATTAATTGCCAAGTGGCTACACCATATGTTATGTTCATGGCAAGTACCGTGCGGGCTTGAAAAGACAGGTGGCATCCTCCAGGACTCTTACAAGTGCTCGTAAAGCTCACGAACAATTAGATGGAAGTTGTATACGCCGGGACTTCTTCTGGCAATTAACTGGACCCCAATGGGATGAGCTAGTGCCGCGACATATTTTTTGCATCTGAAAAAATTCCTCGAGAAGTTTCAATCCGGGCTTGATGACAAAGTATAAGGGCTGCATTGAAAGGCTGAAGTGGTGTTACCGGCAGCCAGGAGTGCTTCCACATCTCATTCCTTGCTGGTGCCCAAAGGTTGCCATGCATGTAAAAGCCAGCTGGCTAAGTTAGGTTCTTTACTATGATGCATTTGAGCGTGACACCCATGCCAAGGCAAGTGGATGCATATTTAGAGACACACACATGCATGAATACGTATCTGTATAAATGTAAACACGCGATACTGGGCAATTTGACTCCTTTAGTGGTCAGCGCACATCAGCTACAAGGATATAACGAGCCCCTATTGCACCTGCAGCAGGGCCAACCATTGTAAGGTTGACATCAACTGGGGATTGCCACATGCATGAGCAAGTATATTTCTTGAGACGATACGAATCTCTCATAAATTCCTTACTGTAGACATCCCATTCGCTCTACTATATCTTTGGGACCCATTCTATATTGAATTGACATTACATGAGGGGGCCGCAAACTCACCCTCACAAAGCGCCCCGAACCACGACAACATAATACAACATCCACACAAAGCGACGCAAGCCGTCGGTGTAACCACAAATTGGAATATTAATTGTCGAAGTGACCAGGCAAGGTGAACCCTCACTTGCCATCGCTGGCACGGAATCAACCTGCATCTGACAAGAATGTCCAAAAACAAGTGAGCGACAAATGATGACTTCCCTCGCATGGGCGGACTCATCCTTGCCATTGCCTTTGCCCTCTCTGCTCCTCGCCATGCCCAATATCCTCACATTAAGCCACCAGCGGCCATCATTTGCACTGACCAAACCAAGTCATCAAAACAAATTGGGCCTCTTACTCAATTTCTCACCAAGGTGAGACAAAGAGTAACTTCAACACCAATAAAAGTAATGTTCCTTCAAGAGTGTGTCGACTATATCTAGACTTCACAAGTCAACTTACTGACGTCGGTTATATGTCGGTCGCACGTGTTCACACGTGTGATTTCACGTGCTAAGTCAAACTTGCTAGTCAGTTTAGCTATTTGTGTTCACACTATGAAATAAAGAGTTGAGCTAGTCTTTCATGACAGTTAGCAACTTGTGAGTGCATTTATATAATCTCGAGAGTTAGAGATTCTAGATAGATTCTAGATATTGCAGATTCTAGCTTTTAGCATTTCACAAGTTTTAGAAGTTGCAGTTTATCTGATCCATTCATTTTATGCACATAGATGTTATACTAGTTAAATCCTAGTTAGCCTCCGCTAAGTATAAAAGCAAGAGAACAAGATGTAAACAATCGGTCAAGAAAAGTTTATCATTTCTCCAATCAAGTCTTATAAAAATTCTATTAGAGAAGTCTAAATACTTCATTCTTCTAACATGGTATCGGAGCACTGATCTCCTACAAAGCACATCAAAACTTTCAGCACATATTTTCTACACAATGGCTGAAACGGACAAGTCTGATGACTCACTTATCAAAGGACTTGGAATTGAGAAATTTGATGGCATTGACTTTGATACATGGAGATGGCATCTTCAAGTACAACTTGAGGCTGTTGGTCTCTAGAAATTTTTTCACCAAGATGTTCCAGATCCTCTTCCAACTGCCAACAACTTTGCCAAACACATGAAAGACAAAGGCTTTGCATTAGCTCTTCTTTCTAGAGGATTAACTATGGAGCATCTCAAGTTGATCAAACATGTCAAAGATCCACATAAGGCATGGACCACTCTAGTGAACTATTTTGCTCCTAACAATATTGCTCAGCAACGCTTGTACATATCACAGCTCAACAACATGAGCAAGCAAGTGGATGAGTCTATGGAAATATTTGTCCTCAGATTCAAGGACATTCTGAATTTACTCAAAGGCATTGCTCCCAACATACAAGAGGATGAAGTGCTGTCAACATTTATGGGCAATCTAAATGATCCAAATATCAACAACACATATAGAACTCTACCTGCAGAGCGTACCTTTGAAGGTCTCTCCAAGCAGCTGATCATTAATGACAAGCAACGTCTTGCAAATGAGTCCCACTCTGAGCAGGCCCTGTATACACAACAAAAAGGAAAACAACCCTTTCCCAAGACAATTACTACTGGACCTTCCTCAGGCTCTGGATCTCCTTCCACAGAACCAGATCAAGGACAAACATCTTCCAGACCACAGTGCAGATACTGCAAGGAAACCTGCTGGAAGTTGGTTGGCAAACCTCCACAACAGGCTACAGCTCATATGGCTACTTCTACATCCACATCAGAACCTGCTTTGGCTAACTATCTATCCAATACTCACCTTATGGTGGCAGCTCTCATCAGCAACAATACTCCACATCCCTCTTGGGTCTTGGTTTCAGGTGCTTCCTGTCACATGTGTCCCATCCGAAAAGGGTTTGACACTCTGACTGAACTTAATCCTCCAGAACAGATTCAACTTGGAGACAAATCCCTGGTTCCAGCCACCCATAAAGGAACAATGTCAGTGCTATTCTACAATCAAGACAAGGCCCCTCACTCCATTCTCCTTCGAGATGTTGTTCTGGTCCCTCAGCTTGGCCACAATCTAGTCAGTGTTAAACACTGTGCAAAGGCAGGCGCTCATTTCCACTTTTATGGCGAACATTGTACCACTTCCAAGGTTGGACAACACATTGGCGCTGCAAGTGGCCAAGGCAATCGTTATGATCTGCGCTGCAAAGCTCAGAGATCTACAAAGACTACAACACCCTATGCTCCAGCAGCTCTGATCTGAGATCTCCACTACAGCCAATCCCACCAATCTATGGCATCGCAGATTTGGACACTTACCATTACCAGCCTTGGCCCTTCTCCAACAATACAGTATGGTCATCGGCCTCCCAGATCCTCCCTTCTCCACCAAGGAAGAACATTGCACCACCTGCCAACACAGCCGACACCACAGAGATCCCTTTCCTCTCAACAATACCAGAGCAGCCCAATCTCTGGATCTCATTCACTCAGACATTGCTGGACTTATGAAGACCACAGCCTTGGAAGGCAGCAACTATTTTCTCACAATTTTGGACGACTACTCCAAATATCCCACAGTCATCTGCTTCAGCAATAACTCTACAGCTCTGGAAGCCTTTAAGAACTTTGCTCAACATGTGGAGACTCAATTTGGGAGACCCATTAAGGCTCTCAAGACTGACAATGGAGGCAAATATACCTCTACTGCCTTCAAGCAATTTTGTTCTTCAAAAGGCATCGACCATCAATTTACAATCCCATATACTCCTCAGCAGAATGGCAGAGCTGAACGTCTCAATCGCACTCTTGTAGAAAAAGCCAGAGCCCTTCTTATTGACCAGCAGCTTCCTCTCAAATTTTGGGCTGAAGCAATCTATACAAGTGCTTACCTCTTGGCCAGTTCCCCTTCATCTATCCTCCAAAACCAGACCTCTTATGAAGCCTGGCATGGCCACAAACCTTCAGCCAATCATCTCAGAGTCTTTGGCAGCCCAGCCTTTGTTTACATTCCCAAGCAATTTCGCAAAAAGTTTTCCCCCACTAGCACTTCCAAAATTTTCATTGGCTATTCCTCTAACTCCACAGCCTACAAGCTATTTGATCCAGCCACCAACAAGTGCCAAATCTTGCGAGATGTGATCTTCAACAAATCTACAACACTTCCAAACATTTCTCCTACCTCAGTCATTCCAATTCTCTCCTTATCTGATGACTCCCCAGTTCCCTCTCCAGTTGGCACACCAATGACACCACCAAGATCTCCACCAGTTACCCTGGTCCCTCCTCTTGCCCCTCAGCAGCCCAACACTACAAATACTCTTACTTCAGGCTCAGCCCAGCACAACTCTCCACTAGATCCCACTCACTTGTTCTCCACTCCACTGTAATGAATCAGTGTATTGGTAGATATAATAATCATTTATATATAGTAGTTAATTAAGTTCAGCTTGTTGAACTATAGTTAATGTTCAGTCTGTTGGACCATATAATTATCAGTTAAATGACTCAGCCGAGAGCAGCAAGCTGAAGTCAATTTAGGTCAGCTTTGCTGACACATTCTTTGACAGCCAACTGACTTCCGTACTCGGTAGCAGCGAACTGCCTAGACATGCATCTAAGTGTGATATGCTAGATGAATGGCCAAATGACATCCTTGGGATGGATGGCGATTCGGGATGATGGGAGATGGCGGTGAATTTGGTTAACCGAGGTCCTACCCACGTGGCTAACTCCCGGGTAGGAGGTGCCATCGCACTTGCCGTTGAACAGTAACTCATTCCATGTACATAGGCTAGACATTGCTCTCGAGTTCGGCATTTGGAAACGAGGCCAACTCTCTTGTACTGCTTACTGGGAGAAATCTGAATTCCAGGCGAGAAGCCATTGATACGCATTGTCTTCTAGCCTTGCTTATATATGAGTTTACTGATTGCATTATCAAATGCGAGTTTACTTGCATTTGACTTGCGAGTATTGTCCACTGCTAGTGTGTTGTCTTTTGCTGATTAATCAGTTAACAGAAAATACCATAAAGATTACTCGCTGACATAAAGATCTTCATTAATTGTTAATCGCTTACTGGTAAGTCAATTCAATTCAATGGTATTGGAGCAATTATCACACTCTTCTTTGTATGGTAAGGACAAGGTCTCAAACTAGCAACTCCCGAGACATGAAGAACCAGGATAACGAGAATGTCGAAAAACCAGGCTGAAAGCCATGTAGCGGGAACTCGTACTTATTCTGAAGCAGTGGCGGATACTGCAGCTAGAGAGGCTGCAGATGAGGCAGCTGCTACTGCCGCTGTCGCAGCACAGCAAGCTGAGGAGGAGAGAGTCAGATTACAAGCCGAACGATTGGCAAAAGCTGCTGAAGATGCAGAAAGGAGGGAAGGACAGCCAGCGGACGAGCGCACTGTCGACGAACTTGTGGCAGCAAGGGCCAATGTTCTGAACCACCTCCTGCTGTGCAACTCAATGTACCTCTAGGTCAAATTTGTGACCGGCTGAATGCAGCAGGAATTGTTGCTGCAGGGGCGAGAGGGACTGTTGCGGACACTACTCAGCGAGTGGATGCCACTGCTGCTACTGCATTTGCTGGACTTCCACCTCAGAGTGTAGATTTGAAAGCATTATTGGTGCAAATGGAATCGCAAATGGCGAGCATGAACCAGTCCCAACAGGAGGACAAAAGAATCATAATGTTTTTGTTGCGTAACAGAGACCAGCTGGGTTCTCAAACCACTGGTGGTGGTGGCAGAGGGCCTAGTAAGCCTAAGCCAAAGCCTCCCCACGACTATGATCCACAGGGAAACAAAAAGTATTATCTGATCAAGTTTCTCGCTGATGTTGAGCAGTGGCTGGAGAACTACCCAATATTGCAGGATTACGAGAAGGTCAGGCACACTGGTGCTCTACTGAAAGGTAGTGCAGCAAATTGGTGGCTGTATTGGAAAGGAGAGCGTAAGGGTCAACAACCCGGTGACCCTACTTGGGTAGAGTTTGTCAAGAAACTGCATGAGAAGTTTGATGTCATCAATCAGCAGGCTAAAGCTATCTATGCAATGATCTCCTTGACATTGAAGCAGACCACTTCAGTTGCTGAGTTTGCTCAAAAGCTTCAGGAGAACATGATGAAATAGCCGGACTTGCCGGAGCCGTATAGGATAGCATACTTCAGGTATGGCTTGAAATCCGAAGTCTCAGGTCATTTTGCTGAAAAGAAATATGAGAAACTGGCTGACTTGATCCAGGATGCTGATGCCTTGGATCAACATCCATTCAAGCACAAGCGCCAGAGTAGTGCTTTGGTGTCTAAGATTGCCAAAAAGCCCAACGGTTCCTACAATGCAATTGAAGGAGACCAGGCTGAGGACAATCAGAGTGATGAGTATGAGTATGAGTATAATGGTATGCAGCCAAGAGGGAAAGGTGGTTACTCTCGAGGTGGCTATGGAAGAGGTGGTGGTAGGACTAAGTTGAGACCAGCCTCAGCAGAATCTATTTGCTTCCATTTCCTTGAGACACTCCCGATTCTATGTGCAACAACCTAGTAGGTGTAGGTCTGATCTTACGTCTTTGATAAGCAAGGTTCAAAAAGTACTCCTGTACTTCTAGCAGGTAATTGGGATCGAACAGATGTCGGTAAATTTGCTTGTAATCTAAATCATGGTGCCAGCATGAAATGAATCAGTATACTGGTTGACATAATATTCATTTAAATAATATAGTTAAATAAGTTCAGCCTGCTGAACTCTAGTTAACAATCAGTCTGCTGGACTTTATACTTAATATCAGTTTAATGACTCAGGCCGGAAGTAGCAGGCTGAGGTCACCTTAAGTCAGCTTGCTGACACATTCTTTGACAGCCAGCTGACTTCCGTACTCGGTAGCAGCGAACTGCCTCGATATGCATCTAAGTGTGGTATGCTAGATGAATGGCCAGACGACATCCCTATGATGGGTGGCGATTCGGGATGATGGGAGATGACGGTGGATTTGGTTAACCGAGGTCCTACAACCGTGGTTAACTCTCGGGTAGGCGGTGCCATCGCACTGACCGTTGAACAGTAAACTCATTCCATGTACATATGCTAGGCATTGCTCTCTAGTTCGGCATTCGGAAACGAGGCCAACTCTCTTGTACAGCTTACTGAGAGAGATCTGAATCCAAGGCGAGAAGCCATTGATACGCACTGTCTTCTAACCTTGCTTATGTATGAGTTTACTGATTGGCATTATTGATGCTAGTTTACTCGCATTTGACTTACGAGTATTATTCCCTGCTAGTGTACTGTCCTTTGCCGTTTAACTAGTTAACGGAAATACCATAAAGATTACTTGCTGATATAAAGGTCTTTATTAATTGTTAATCGCCTATTTGGTAAGTCGATTCATTTCAGTGGTATCGGAGCAGTTATCACAGTCTTCTTTGTATGGTAAGGACAAGGTCTCAAACTAGCAACTCCCGAGACATGGAGAACCAGGATAACGAGAATGTCGAAAACCAGGCGGAAAGCCATGTAGCGGGAAACCGTACCTATTCGGAAGCAGTAGCGGATACTGCAGCTAGGGAGGCAGCAGATGAGGCAGCTGCTATTGCCTCAGTCGCAGCTCAGCAAGCTGAGGAGGAGATAGCCAGACTAGAAGCTGAACAAGTAGCAAAGGCCGCTGAAGATATACAAAGGAGGGAAGGACAGCCAGCTGACGAGCGCACTGTTGAAGAACTTATGGCATCAAGGGCCAATGTTCTGAACCCACCTCCTGCCGTACAACTCAATGTACCCCTAGGTCAAATACGTGACCGGCTGAATGCGGCAGGAATTGCTGCTGCAGGAGCAAGAGGGATTGTTGAGGACACTACTCAGCGAGTAGATGCCAATGCTGCTGCTGCATTTGCTAATCTACCACCCCAAAATGTAGACTTGGGAGCATTGTTCGTTCAGATGCAGTCGCAAATGGCGACCATGTGTCAGTCCCAACAGGAGGACAAAAGAATCATAATGTCCCTACTACGGGACAGAGACCAACTGGGGTCTCAAACCACTAGTGGTGGTGGCCGAGGGCCTAGTAAGCCCAAGCCGAAACCTCCCCAGGAATATTATCCTGAGGGAAACATAAAATATTACCTGATCAAGTTTTTCGCGGATGTTGAGCAGTGGCTGGAGAACTACCCAGAACTGCAAGATCACGAGAAGGTCAGGCACACCGGTGCGCTACTGAAAGGCAGTGCCGCAGACTGGTGGCTTTACTGGAAAGGAGAGCGTAAGGCTCGGCAACTCGGTGACCCTACGTGGGTAGAGTTTGTCGAGAAGTTGCATGAGAAGTTTGATGTCATCAACCAGCAGGAGAAAGCTATCTATGCGATGATCTCCCTGACACTGAAGCAGACCACTTCAGTTGCTGAGTTTGCTCAAAAGTTCCAAGAGAACATGATGAAGCAGCCTGATTTGCCAGAACGGTATAGGATAGCATACTTCAGGTATGGCTTGAAATCCGAGGTCTCTGGTCATTTTGCTGAGAAGAAGTATGAGAAACTGGCTGACTTGATCCAGGATGCTGATGCCTGGGATCAGCAACAGTTCAATCACAAGCGCCAGAGTAATGCTTTCGTGTCTAAGATTGTCAAAAAGCCCCACGATTCCTACAATGCAATTGAAGGAGACCCGGCTGAGGATGATCAGGGTGATGGATTTGAGTATGAGTATAATGCCATACAGTCTAGAGGTAGAGGTGGTTTCTCTCGAGGCGGCTATGGAAGAGGTGGTGGTAGGACTAAGCCGAGACCAGCCTCAGCAAAATCTACTTGCTACCATTGTCAGCAGAAAGGCCACTACAGAGAACAGTGTCCGGTCAAGCACCTGCCTAAGGTCGAGAGAAAAGACCAGCCTTTAAAAGACAGCAACAGTCAGTAATCCAGTCTACTGACTGTGAGGATGCTAGAGATAGTGAGTCGTCACTAGCTGCCCTCGTAGCAGGTATTATGGGTCCTGCTGAACTGGATTCACTATGCATGCCTGACACCCAGATAAAGGAGACCATCAGCAATATAGACGTCCAGGGAGTGCACACTCTGGATGCTCTTGTTCCACCTGATGTCCAACATTTCTTTGCTACGTCAGGAGAACAATGCGAAAGTCAGGAAAAGACAGTCCCCCCTATCCTACTGCATTGCATGATTGCAGGTAGGAAGGTGAGGGCATTTGTTGACGGAGGGGCGTCACATACTTTTATCCACAAGGACTTAGTTAAGCGGCTAAGGCTGCCTACTGTCACCCAAGGGAATAGAAAAATATTCCTTAGAGATGCCTCAAGTATCCCGGGAGGAGTTATAACCAAGCCTATTGTTGTCCAGTTAGTTTCTGGCATTGCAGTTCGAGCTGAAACGCTTACATTTGAGGTACTCAACACTGGCTTTTATGATCTTGTGCTGGGCAGGTCCTGGCTTAATAGACATCAAGCTGAAGTGTGTTGGAGCAGAGGTACAGTTAAAGTGAGAGGAGCCAGTGATGGGCAGACTGACTTGGCACCCACCAGTGCTCTTCCTCTTGTCTTGTGTGGATGGCAAATGAAGGAAAAGAAGAGGGTTCTAGAAGGATGCAAGTTGCTGAATGCAATGGAGTTCGTCGAAAGCTGGAACCAGAAGGAAGACAGAATGTTCTGTCTGCTGCTAAGAGAGGTACCTCCTCAACCTGAAGAAGTGGTTGAGAAAAAGGTAAGCCCTCCGGAGCACCCTACTGCTGCAAAAATTGTTGCTCAGTACACTGATGTATTTAATATGCCTCCAGGACTACTAACTAAGAGGGAAGTACATCATATGATTGATCTATTACCTGGGAGTCAGCCACCTTGGCAACGCACGTATGGCTTGTCTTATGGAGAGAGCGAGGAGTTGAGAACACAGATTGCAGAGCTTGAGGAAAATGGTTATATTTCTCCCAGTAAATCACCTTACGGCGCACCCATCCTATTTGTTAAGAAAAAGGATGGCAGTATGCGGATGTGTGTGGGTTACAGAGCCNTGTGTGTGGGTTACAGAGCCTTGAACAGAATTACGGTAAACAAGTATGCTTTACCCAGGATTGAGGACTTGCTGGATACCCTGTCTGGCGCTAAGGTGTTCAGTAAGATAGATCTCAAGAGTGGTTATCATCAAATCAGAATTGCTGAGGGGGATGAACACAAGACTGCTTTCCGCACACGTTATGGACACTATGAGTTCAACGTGATGCCATTTGGACTGACTAATGCTCCTGCCACCTTCATGGGTGCTATGAATGACATTTTCAGACCTTATTTGGATAAGTTTGTGCAAGTTTTCCTGGATGATATTTTAATTTTCTCTAAAGATGAAGCTCAGCACGCTGAACACTTAAAGACAGTCCTGGACACTCTGAGAACGAATCACTTATATGCCAAAATGAGCAAGTGTGATTTCCTTAAAGACAGTATTGATTTCTTAAGCCACATTGTCAGTAAAAAGGGCATCAGTGTGGATCCTAAGAAAGTCCAGACCATAAGGGACTAGCCAGTACCACAGTTTGTCTCTGAAGTTAGATCCTTCCTCGGGTTGGCTAACTACTGTAGGAGATTTATTGAGAATTATTCCACAAAGGCCAGTAAACTGACTGAGCTTACTAAGAAAGACATAGGGTATGTGTGGGGGGAAGAGCAGCAGGCTGCCTTCCAGACCATTAAAGATGCCCTTTGTTCTGCCCCAGTGCTAGCCGTGTATGACCTCAGCAAACCGGTGCAGGTGGTTACTGATGCCTCTGACTGTGCCATGGGTGCTATTTTGTTGCAGCCTGCTGACAAAACCAGAAAGGATGGTAAGGTACGGCAGGAGTGGCATCCTGTGTTGTATGAGTCTATGCAATTTAATCCAGCGGAGATTAATTACTCAGTGCATGATAAAGAGCTGCTAGCTATCATTCATGTACTCAAACAGTGGAGAGCATACTTACATGGTAAAGCTTTTAAGGTGATTACAGATCATCTAGCTCTGACCCACTTTCAGAAGAAGTCCAAGCTGTCGAGGAGGGAGAACCGCTGGAGCCAGATGCTGGAGCAGTTCCAAGTCCACTTTGACTACAAACCAGGGAAGTTGAATCCTGCTGATGCACTCTCTAGAAGACCTGACTTGCAAGAAAGGAACTTTAGTCAGCATACTGTAGATAAAGTCCTGTGTGCACTCACTTCACTAAAGGTGAAAAAGTCCTTCCTTGAACAACTTAGGAAAGCCTACCTTTCTGACCCAACATTTGAGCCCAGCCCCACTACTGGTGTGTGTCGTGCTACTGCACTCGGGTATAAGCTCAAGGGAGGGGTCTGGGTGACTGAAACCACTTCAGGCAGGCTGAAGCTGGTCATTCCTAATAACTTGGAAATAAGGTCTTCCTTACTGAGTCAAGCTCATGACAGTCTCCTGGGTGGACATTTGGGGCAGGCCAAAACTGTTGGCATACTGGCAAAACATTATCATTGGGAGGGGTTACCCCGGGGAGGTCTTAAAATATGTCAAGTCCTGTGACCAGTGTCAGAGAAATAAGTCTCGGCACACTCCACCCGGAGGTCTCTTGCAACCACTGCCCATCCCAGCGGGACGCTGGGAAACTATATCCATGGACTGGGTGGTCTCACTACCAAGAACTGCCAACGGGCATGATTCAATACTGGTAGTCGTGGATAAACTGACAAAAATGGTCATTTTTATCCCCACAACTGTCAAAGTGACTGCACTCGAAACAGCGAGACTGTTTTACAACCATGTAGTATGCCAACATGGGCTACCTTCTAATATCATCTCAGACAGAGACTCAAAATTCACCTCTAAGTTCTGGAGAGCTTTAATGGGGTTAATGGGAGTCAAACAGCTGCTCAGCACAGCAAATCACCCTCAGACTGATGGGCAGATTGAAAGAACTAATCGAGTTCTGCAAGAGGTGCTGAGAGCATATATTAACCAAAAACAAGATAATTGGGATGACCTGTTGCCTCAAATTCAGTTTGCGGTCAACAGTGCGGTGCACGCGTCAACGGGCAAGACTCCTTTTGAACTCAGCCTAGGTAGAGTCCCTAAGTCTCCTCTAGATGTGCTAGGGGAATCTTTAACTCGGCCTGAAGGGATTGACAACCTGGTCTCCCTCTAGTTAACTCAGGAGTTTGCTGACACCCTGTCAGAAGTCCAACGAAACTTGCACACGGCCCAAGAAAACCAACAAAAATACGCTAATCAACACCGTCGGGAACTGACATTTTCCAAGGGGGATTTANGAAGGGCGATTTAGTCAAACT
>WELA01003517.1:113408-150607 GCA_009602735.1 Mesotaenium endlicherianum
ATTTAGTCAAACTGCATTCTCAGCACCTGTACCTCCCTGGTGTGGTCAAGAAAAAGCTTGGCCCTGTCTGGGTCGGTCCATATTCGGTGGTACGTCGTGTCGGTCAGAATGCTTACAAACTGAACATGTCAGCTGACTACAAGGGTCACCCGGTCTTTAATGTCTCCTTCTTGGAACCATACATCAAAGGTGATACACTGTTCACAGGGCGGTTACCTGTCCAATCGGGACCGGTCCCCGCTGTCCGACACGGCGATCCTGAGGAATATGAGGCCGAAGAGATTTTAGACGCTCGCTCGGTCCGTCGATCGTCTAAATATGTCATGAAGTACCTCATCCGATGGAAGGGTTACGATGCCTCTGGGGACACTTGAGAATTTAATGGTCAGCTGATCAATGCCAAAGGGGCGTTGAAACGGTTCCACCTTTGGGCGGCTGGGGCACCTCCCTAACAGTCATTTCAGTTGACACGGGAAGGTGACAGGAGGTCCTGTCTCCATATAAGTTGGAGGGGGATGCGATAGTTAGTGACAGTTGTGACAGGCAGCCCACCTTTAAATTTAAGTTGGAGAGAGTGGTATTCTCTGATCACCATATTACACACTCAACCTGCGCTCACACTCACTTGCTCTCCAACTCAATTTTCCCTTATATTCACTCACACCAGGTATTCCACACTAGGAACTCTTCCGATCGCGTTCCTCTTCATCAAGGGCACTCAGTAGCGGCAAAATATCATGACTTCACTAACTGCATTGTGTTTATGATTGAGCAGGATGACTCCCGAATCGGAACTCAAGAGGAAGAGAAGGGCGGAAGAGGCACATGCAGAATACTTGCAATTCCGTGGAGACATCGAATCATCTTCCATCTCCGCTCGGGAATCACAACGACTCCAACAACAGCGGGAGGCACAGAAGAAGAAGGAGGAGGAGGAACAGGCCAGACTGAGGCAGGAAGAAATGGACAGAAAAGCTGCAGAGGAAGCCAAGGAAGCAGAGGAGGAGAGGCAAGCTGAGGAGAAGCGGAAGCAGCAGGCTGAAGAAGAAGAACAGAGGAGAATCAGCAGCAACCGCTACACGGTGCTGGGCAAGGGCTTTAATCTACTGGAGGAGGCCTTCAAGTATGCCCAGAGAAGTTGCAGTGAGTCGCAGAAGGAAATCCTCCAGAGGGAAGGGGAGACATCCGAAAACTTTGACAAGTATATAGAGGTCGGCACAGGGCTCCTCCTCTACCACGATTACGCCAGGATGGTAGGATATACGGTCAGAGAGGCCAAGGCAATGGCCCAGGTGAACGAAGCAGGGGCTGTCTCGATTCCTGGTATCTGGGGGGAAGATAGGGTCATCAGGATGATCCCCATGGACGCGGACAGCTTCAAGGACTCAACACCCCACAACAGGTTCAAGGCCATGTACAATGAGGTGGAGAGGAGGAGCTAGGAATTCTTGGCTAGGGAAACCAGTCAACTGGACTTTGCAGGGCACTGGTACCCTTGTACTCTTAAAAAGACAGACGCTGCCTTCTTCCAAAAGCCCACTGATTGGCGGTGGATGACCATCAACATGAGGGACCAGCAGAATGACAGGGCGACGGATGAGGATTTCCTGACAGACCTAAAGGGGAATATAGTATTGCCCCCTCACATTGCGGCTTGGGACCCAAGATTGGATGGAGTCAGAGACTGCATGAGCCAAGAGATGCAAGGGGACAGAAGCAGGGCCCGAGAGTCATTCTCCAAAGGGAAGCACGCTTATGCCAAATGGGCAAGTAAGCACGGGGAAAAGGACCTCAATGCGGTGCGGACTCAGCAGCCCCCACCAGCACCCAAAAGGGGAAGGTCAGTAGGATATTCTTTTTCTCAGGAAGAGCTGGAGCAGCTGACAGAGGAGACCCCAGAAGTCTCAGAGGAACCCAGGGACGGCAAGGAGGAGGAGTCAGAGGAAGACGAGGAGGAAGGCGAGGAGGAGGACACTAGCCCCGCCGTGATCCTGACACCTGCCACATCCCCTGTAAGGGAGAAGACGGGGTTGGCCCTGCAGCAACTCGCTCAAGAGGAGGATATCACTTGGCTGGGAACTGCCAGAGGACACAGCCCATCTCCAGGCAAGGAGACCCAGTCAGACAGGGCAGACAGGAGGGCTGCTCGGGAGATAGCCAGAGGCCTGCCAGCATCTCCCTCGCAGAGANAGCCAGCATCTCCCTCGCAGAGAGGACATGTACCCTTGGCTCATGTCATGCAACATCCATCTGGGATGCCGGTATACGTACCTGTCAGTTTGAGGGCTGCCCAGGAGAAGGCTGCCTCCCTTCAGTTTCAGACTGTGCAGGAGGAAACAGCCCAGTTACTGCGTTCTCCGCCGGGTCCTTACACGGAACCTCCTTCTCTGACAGGCTTCAGAAGACCCCAAGACAGGAGGAGGTCTGGCTCCCCTGAGTATAGAGCCTCAGGGACATCTCCCTCCTAAGGGCAGCAGGCTGGGGATAAGAGGGACAGCATGCTGTTATTAGTGTTAGTGTTGTTGAGGCGACAACATGATAAGTTGGAGGGATTGTAATGAATCAGTATACCGGTTGACATAATATTCATTTAAATAACATAGCTAAATAAGTTCAGCCTGCTGAACTCTAGTTAACAATCAGTCTGCTGGACTTTATACTTAATATCAGTTTAATGACTCAGGCCGGAAGTAGCAGGCTGAGGTCACCTTAAGTAAGCTTGCTGACACATTCTTTGACAGCCAGCTGACTTCCGTACTCGGTAGCAGCGAACTGCCTCGATATGCATCTAAGTGTGGTATGCTAGATGAATGGCCAGACGACATCCCTATGATGGATGGCGATTTGGGATGATGGGAGATGGCGGTGGATTTGGTTAACCGAGGTCCTACCAACGTGGTTAACTCCCGGGTAGGCGGTGCCATCGCACTGACCGTTGAACAATAAACTCATTCCATGTACATATGCTAGGCATTGCTCTCGAGTTCGGCATTCGGAAACGAGGCCAACTCTCTTGTACAGCTTACTGAGAGAGATCTGAATCCAAGGCGAGAAGCCATTGATATGCACTGTCTTCTAACCTTGCTTATGTATGAGTTTACTGATTGGCATTATTGATGCTAGTTTACTCGCATTTGACTTACGAGTATTATTCACTGCTAGTGTGTTGTCCTTTGCCGTTAAACCAGTTAACGGAAAATACCATAAAGATTACTTGCTGATATAAAGATCTTTATTAATTGTTAATCGCCTATTTGGTAAGTCGATTCATTTCACAGCAGCTGGGTCACTACAAAAAGGAGTGTCCAATCAAGCACCTTCCAAAGGTCGAGAGAGAGGACCAGCCTTTAAAAGACAGCAACAGTCAGTAATCCAATCTACTGACTGTGAGGATGCTAGAGATAGTGAGTCGTCACTAGCTGCTCTCGTAGCAGGCATTATTGGTCCTGCTGAATTGGATTCACTATGCATGCTTGACAACCAGATAAAGGAGACCATCAGCAATATAGATCCCCAGAGAGTGCACTCTCTGGAGGATCTTGTACGACCTGATGTCCAACATTTCTTTGCTAAGTCGAGAGAACAATGCGAAAATCAGGAAAAGTCAGTCCCCCCTATTGTACTTCATTGCATGATTGCAGGTAGGAAGGTGAGGGCATTTGTTGACGGAGAGGCGTCACATACTTTTATCCATAAGGACTTAGTTAAGCTGCTAAGGCTAACCACTGTCACCCAAGGGAATAGACAAATATTCCTTGGAGATGCCTCAAGTATCCCGGGAGGAGTTATAACCAAGCCTATTGAGGTCCAGTTAGGTTCTGGCATTGCAGTTCTAACTGAAACGCTTACATTTGAGGTACTCAACACTGGCTTTTATGATCTCGTGCTGGGCAGGTCCTGGCTTAATAGACATCAAGCTGAAGTGTGTTGGAGCAGAGGTACAGTTAAAGTGAGAGGAGCCAGTGATGGGCAGACTGACTTGGCACCCACCAGTGCTCTTCCTCTTGTCCTGTGTGGATGGCAAATGAAGGAAAAGAAGAGGCTTCCAGAAGGATGCAAGTTGCTGAATGCAATGGAGTTCGTCAAAAGCTGGAACCAGAAGGAAGACAGAATGTTCTGTCTGCTGCTAAGAGAGGTACCTCCTCAACCCGAAGAAGTGGTTGAGAAAAAGGTGAGCCCTCCGGAGCACCCCACTGCTGCAGAAATGGTTGCTCAGTATAATGATGTTTTTTATATGCCTCCAGGACTGCCCCCTAAGAGGGAAGTAGATCACAAGATTGATTCATTACCTGGGAGTCAGCCACCTTGGCAACGCACCTATGGCTTGTCTTACGTGGATAGCGAAAAGTTAAAAACACAAATTGCAGAGTTGGAGGAAAATAGTCATATTTCCCCCAGTAAATAACCTTATGGCGCACCCATCCTATTTATTAAGAAAAAGGATGGAAGCATGCGGATGTGTGTGGATTACAGAGCTCTTAACAGAATTACAGTAAAGAACAAGTATGCTTTATCCAGAATCGAGGACTTGCTTGATACCCTGTCTCTTGCTAAAGTATTTAGTAAGATAGATCTCAAGATTGGTTATGATCAAATCAAAATTGCTGAGGGAGATCAACACAAGACTGCCTTCCGCACACGTTATGGACACTATGAGTTGAATGTGATGCCATTTGGACTGATTAATGCCCCTGCAAACTTCATGGGTGCTATAAATGACATTTTCAGGCCTTACTTGGATAAGTTTGTGCAAGTCTTCTTGGATGATATTTTAATTTTTTCTAAAGATGAAGCTCAGCATGCTGAGCACTTAAAGACAGTCATGGACACTGAGAAGAAATCAATTATATGCTAAAATGAGCAAGTGTGATTTCTTTTAGGAAAATATTGAATTCTTGGGCCACGTTGTCGGTAAGGAAGGCATCAGTGTGGATCCTAAGAAAGTCCAGACCATAAGGGACTGGCTAGTACCACAGTCTGTCTCGGATGTTAGATCCTTTCTTCGGTTGGCTAACTATTACAGAAGATTCATTGGAAACTATTCTACAAAGGCCAGCAAATTGACTGACCTTATTAAGAAAGACATAGAAATTGTGTGGGGAGAAGAGCAGCAAGCTGCCTTCCAGACTTTTAAAGATGCTCTTTATTCTGCCCCAATCTTAGCTGTGTATGACCCCAATAAACCTGTGGAGGTGGTTACTGATGCTTCAGACTTTGCCATGGGTGCTATTTTGTTGCAGCCTGCTGACAAAACCATACAGGATGGTAAGGTAAAGCAGGAGTGGCACCCTCTGCTGTATGAGTATGAATTTCAACTCAGCTGAAATTAACTATTCCGTGCATGATGAAGAGCTGCTTTCTATCATTCATGTGCTCAAACAGTGGAGAGCATACTTATATGGTAAAGCTTTTAAGGTGATTACAGATCATTTAGCTCTGACTCACTTTCAGAAGAAGTCCAAGCTGTTGAGGAGGGAGAACCGCTGGAGCCAGATGCTGGAGCAGTTTCAAGTCCAGATTGACCCGCTGATGCACTCTTTAGAAGACCTGACTTGCAAGAAGGGAACTTTAGTCAGCATGCTGTAGATAAAGTCCATTGCGCACTCACTGCATTAAAGGTGAAAAAGTCCTTCCTCGAACAACTTAGGAAAGCCTATCTTTCTGACCCAACATGTGAGTCCAGCCCCACTGGTGGTGTGTGTCCTGCCACTGCACTCAAGTATAGGCTAAAGAGAGGGGTCTGGGTAACCGAAACCACTTCAGGCAGACTGAAACTGGTCATTCCCAATAACTTAGAAATAAGGTCACTCTTACTGAGTCAAGCACATGATAGTTTACTGGGTGGACATTTGGGGCAGGCCAAAAGTGTTGGCAAACTGGCAAAACAATATCACTGGGAGGGGTTACCTCGGGAGGTCTTGAAATATGTTAAGTCCTGTGATCAGTGTCAAAAGAATAAGTATAGGCACACACCAATTGGGGGGCTATTACAACCACTACCCAGCCCAGCTAGACGCTGGGAATCAATATCCATGGACTGGGTGGTAACACTACCAAGAACCGCCAATGGGCATGACTCGATACTAGTAGTAGTGGATAAACTGACAAAAATGGTCATTTTCATCCCCACAACTGTCAAAGTAACTGCCCTTTAAACTGCAAGATAGTTCTACAACCATGTAGTATGCCAACATGGGCTACTCTCTAATATTATCTCAGACAGAGACTCAAAATTTACCTCTAAGTTCTGGAGAGCTTTAATGGGGTTAATGGGAGTCAAACAGCTGCTCAGCACAGCAAATCACCCTCAAATTGATGGGCAGACTGAACAAACTAACCGGGTTTTGCAAGATTTGCTGAGAGCATATATTAACCAAAAACAGGATAATTGGGATGACCTGTTGCCTCAAATTCAGTTTGCGGTCAGCAGTGCGGTGCATGCGTCAACGAGAAAGACTCCTTATGAGCTCAGTCTGGGTAGAGTCCCTAAGTCTCCTTTAGATGTGCTAGGGGAGTCTTTAACTCATGCTGAGGGCATTGACAACCCAGTGTCTCTCCAGTTAACTTAGGAGTTTGCTGACACCTTGTCAGAAGTTCAACACAATCTGCACAAAGCCCAAGAAATTCAACAAAAATACGCTAATCAACACCGTCGAGAACGACATTTTCAAAGGGCGATTTGGTCAAACTGCATTCTCAACACCTGTACCTGCCTAGTGTGGTCAAGGAAAAGCTTGGTCTCGTCTGGGTCAGTCCATATTTGGTGGTGCGCCGTGTCGGTCAGAATGCTTACAAACTGAACATGTCAGTTGAATACAAGGGTCACCCAGTCTTTGATGTCTCCTTCCTGGAACCATACATCAAAGGTGACACACTGTTCACAGGTTGGTTACCCGTCCAACCGGGACCGGTCCCCGCTGTTAGGGATAGTGACCCCGACGAATATGAGGTCGAGGAGATTTTAGACGCTCGCTCTGTCAGTCAATCATCTAAATATGTCATGAAGTACCTGGTCAGATGGAAGGGTTACGATGCCTTTGGGGACACTCGGGAATTGAAGGACCATTTGACCAATGCCATAGGGGCGTTGAAACGGTTCCACCTTCGGGCGGCTGGGGCACCTCCATAACTGTCATTTCAGTTGACATGGGAAGGTGACAGGAGGTCCTGTCTCCATTTAAATTGGAGGGGAAATGTGCCAGTGAATGACAATTAGTGTGCGAGAAAGGGACAGTTATTGACAGTAAAGTGTCAGCATGGTGACGGATGTGACAGCTAGAAATAAGCAAAGTTGGCGGAATAAGAAAAGGGACCAGCACATCAACAAATCACTCAACTCACCCTGCACACAACATTCATCCGTTTATTCTTCATCGCACTACATTCTCGTTAACTCCTAGTAACCACCCTGTAAGGTAAACAAGAACATACCTGCCATCATAATACAAACTTACTTCTCTTCCTGCAACTCCTGTGACAAAGATTAAGATCCTACTAACTTGTGCCCTGGTTACATGTGCAGGATGGCTCCCACCACACAAAAGGAAGACAAAAAGCGCAAGGCAAAAGAAGCCAGGAGGACGATGGAGCAATACCGAAAAGAGTTGGCGGCGACGTCCCTCACCAGGAAAGAACAAGAAAGAGTTCGCAGACAACAAGAGGCGGCAGAAGAAGCACAGAGGAAGAAGGAGCAGGAGGCGGAAAATCTCAGGAAAGCTGAGGAGGAGAGACAGAAGAAACAACAAGAGGAAGCGGCGGCAGCAGAGGAGGAGAGAAGGTTGAAGCTGAGAAGCAGAAGAGCCTGGCCACTTACAGATATACTGTGGTGGGTAGCCAAATCTTTGATAACCTGAAGGGAGCATTGCTGGCAGCCCAGGAGATCAACAAGGTGGAACAAAAAACGATGTTACAGAGGCAAGGAGCAGAAGTCCTGGACAGGTATATTGAAACACACACTGGTGTGGTCCTCTACAAAGATTATGCCAAAATGGTGGGGTATACAGCAGAGCAGGCACGTTTTCTTGCAGATGACTCGGAGGATAAGCCGGTACCAGTGGTTGGCATAGTAGGGAATCAGAGACTCATCGGGATGGTCAACATGCCGCCGGATAGCTTCAAGGATGCAATATTCTACCTGACACTACTGCCAGCCTACAATGAAGTTGAGAGGAGGAGCTGGGAGTACTTGGCCAGGGAAACAGGACAGCAGATGTTCTCTCCCTACTAGTTCCCTTGTAAGCTGAAAAAGGTTGAGCATGGGCCATAGTATTACCAGCAGCCCACAGACTGGAGGTGGATGACCGTCACTAACAGGAAGCAGCAGTGTGATTGGGTCCACCCAGATGACTTCCATTATGGGCTGGACGGCTACCTCATCCTACCACCTCACATTGCCCCTTGGGACCCCAGGCTGAATGGATGCCTGAGTAATATGAATGCTGAGACCAAGGAGCACAGGAGGAGGGGGAGAGACTATTTCTCTAAGGGGAAGCATGCCTTTGTCAAATGGGCGAAGAATGCAAGCCGGGTAGTTATCAGCAGGCTGAAGGCCAAGCAACCTCCAACTCGTCCTAAGAAAGGGCGGTCAGTAGATTTCTTCATGTCTACCCGGGAGCAGAATGACTTAGTGGACGAGGCCCCTACTCGCTCTGAGGAGGAAGATGAGGAGGATGAGGAAGAAGAACAGGGTGGGGCAGAAGCATCAGGATCTGGTACTCAGGAGACCCAAAGGCAGGCAAAACAGGGACTCCTAGGGCGCCAAGATCAGGTGTATGGAATGTGATCCCTACTGTAGAGGCAACAGGACCCCGCCCTCGTTCTCCCAGCCCACCTGCCCAAGCAGGGAAAGAAGCTGATTTGACTGTTCTTGGCAGCAGAGAAAGGCTGAAATTCCCAGAGGACAGGGGTACCAGAAGAGGGACACGCGAAGTAGCCAGAGAAATGCTGGCCACCCCCTTCAGTCAGGGACATGCATCGACATTACTAGAATATTCTACCTTAGACGCGCTAGGCTAAACCGAAACTTCTAGGTAAATCGACCTAGTCGGCACTCCGCGTCAGCCAAACTTACGTGAAGGTTCGAGTTCATTCTAACGGGCCAGATCGCTCGACGCTGTCGGTCAATCCGACAGTTGCGCTCACCGCGAATTAAGGACAGTTGTCAACCGACCTCAAAATTAATTAAACTTCGGAAATCTGTAACTCTCTTAATACTTGACCAAATTTGATGAACTTTATATCAAAATGACCAAAACAATGCACTCTATACTATTATACAAAAAAACCACTTTCTTGAAACTCAAAAATGCACTTTATAAACCTATGACCTTACATCATCCCCCTCCTCAAGATGCGACGTCCTCGACGCATTCTGCAGATAACGTCTCAACTTACTCTTACAATGGGTCAAGTTGGCCTCTGGCTCCCAAGTGTTGTTGTCCGCATGGTAGCCTTTCCACTTGACCAGATACTCTTGGACAAATCGCTGACCTCGTTTGACTCGTCGATCGCCGACAATCACCTCCACTTCATACTCCAATACATCATCGATCTCGACCGGTGGTGGCGGTGTAGGTAGTCGCCCTGGATGTCCTTCATTCGGGTCAACGTATGGCCGCAGACAATTGACATGGAACACAACATGGATACGCCAGCCTGAAGGAAGTTCCAACTTGTAGGCCACTGGATTCACCTGCTTGAGCACTACAAAGGGACCTGTGAACCGTGCCCGCAGTTTCCTCTTGCCTGTGAAAGGTAGGTTCTCTGTGGACAAGAGTACTTTGTCGCCCACATGGAATGTCACTTCCCTCCTGTGCTTGTTAGCATGCTTGACGTGCTCTTCCTATGCCTTCCGAATACACGTCTTTGCCATATGCCAAGTGTTGGCCATCTGCTCCATAAAAGCTTGTGTAGTAGGAACCTGAGTCTCCTTGGCCTTCTCCAACAAGATGTTCCCTGGATGATATACTTCTCGCCCATAAACCATAGCGAATGGTGACTGCTTGGTGGATCCCTGCATGCTGTTGTTGTAGGCAAACTCCAATCCTGGCAGCTTCTTGTCCCACTCTGAAGGGTCCTCCATAGTGAAACTCCTGAGCACCTCTTGCAGAGTTCTGTTGAGCCTCTCACTCTGCCCGTCTGTCTTAGGGTGATAGGAAGTGCTCATACTCAACTTGGTCCCTATCAAAGTAAACAATGACCGCCAAAAGTTGCTAGTAAACCTTGGATCCCGATCTGAAACAATCACCTTTGGCAACCCATGTCGCCTGAATATATGATCAAAGAATAGCCGTGCCACATCCGCTGCCGTAGAAGTCTCCTTCATGGGAATGAAGTGAGCCATCTTGCTGAGCCTATCAGACACAACCCATACTGCATCGTGCCCTTGACCACTGCCTAGTAACGATGTGATGAAGTCCATAGCAATCTGCTCCCAAGGATACTCTGGAATAGGCAGGGGCTGCAATGTACCTCCCTTCTTTTGATTTGGTGTCTTGTTTCTCTGGCACGCATCACAACTCCTGATCCACTCCTCGATGTCCTTGTCCATTTTTCTCCAATAGTACACTCGCTTCAGCACGCTTGCCGTCTTCTCGCTTCCAAAGTGTCCAGCATATAAGCAATCATGATGCTCCGCAAGTAGTAAGTCTCGTAGCTCCTTGATGTCAAGTACCACCACTCTCTTGGAATCACCATAATACCATATGCCGTCCTCCTTCTGCATACTTGAGTTGGACTCAGCTGCTCCACCATCAGCAAACTCGGGGTCCTCCTCATAACCTCTTTAAAGCTTCTCCTTGAAGTCCATACTCTCCTTGATGACCGAGAAAGCTGCAAGGTCACACCTTCTGGATAAGGCATCTGTAGGGTTGATCTTCCCAGATAAATACTCAATCTTGTGGTCGAATTGTTGCAGAAACTCCATCCACCTTGCCTGTCTTGGTGTCAACGTTGGTTGCGTCATAAACTTCTCCAAGCTCTTGTGGTCGGTCTTGATGAACACCTTCCGGCCGTCCACATAACATCGCCAAATCCTCAAAGCCTGGATAATAGCCAACATCTCTCGCTCGTGTGCTGCATAGTTCTGCTCCGCAGGACTCAACTTTCTGCTCTCATATGCCACAGGCTGCAATCCTTTGCCTTGGTCCTGGAGAAGAAAAGCTCCCACTGCAAAATTTGATGCGTCCGTGATGATGGTGAAAGGAAGCTCTGGACTGGCAATTGCCAACACAGGTGCTTGTGTCAACAGCTCCTTAATCTTCTCGAAGGCTTGCTGCTCCTTGTCACCCCATAGCCACTTCTCCTGCTTCTTCAACATGTCCGTGAGCGGTGCACACACCTTGGCAAATCCTTCAATGAAACGTCGGTAATAATTCGCCATGCCGAGGAAACTCCTGAGTTGATGAATATCAGCAGGTACCGGCCAATCTCTGACTGCTTGCACCTTCTTCTGCTCCACCTTGACTCCTTCAGCTCCCACTATGTGTCCAAGAAACTCGACCTCCTTGAGACAGAAGTCGCACTTGCTCATCTTCCCATACAGCTTTTGATCTCTCAAGACCTCCAACACCTTCCTCAGATGCCCCACATGCTCCTCCAAGGTCTTCGAATAGATCAGGATGTCGTCCAAAAATACCACCACAAACTGGTCCAAGTAGGGTCTGAAGATACTATTCTTGAGTCCCATGAATGTAGCAGGTGCATTAGTCAATCCAATAGGCATGACTGTGAACTCAAACAAACCATAGCGAGTTCTGAAAGCAGTCTTCTGAACGTCTCCTTCCGCAATCCGTACCTGGTGATAGCCACTCCTCAAATCGATCTTCGAGAAATACTTCGCCCCGACAAGCCTGTCAATCAACTCGTCCACTCGTGGAAGTGGGTACCTGTTCTTGATAGTGACCTTGTTGAGTGCCCGGTAGTCAACACACATCCTCATAGTCCCATCCTTCTTCTTCACAAATAAGACTGGCGCTGCAAATGGAGACTCGCTGGGTCGGATGAATCCCTTCTCCAATAACTCTGTCAGCTGCTTCTTCAACTCATCCAACTCTGCAAACGATTGTCGATAGGCGGATCTCACTGGTGGCTTGCTCCCCTGGTTCCAACTCGATCTTGTGCTCCATAGCTCTCTGTGGAGGTAATCCTGTAGGTAGCTCCTCAGGAAATATGTTCTTGAACTCCTCCAACAGCGCCTTAATTTGGGCAGGCATCTCAGCAAGCTTCTTCTCTTGAGCAGTTGGGCTCTGCTCCTTCTGAGCAAGGGGATCAGACACCACTACTTGCTCCTCCGGCGATGTACATTCGCCGAGGCTGTTAGGATTCACGCTTGCTCCATCTGATGACCTGGCCAGAGCCACCGAAACAAGGTACATCTCCTTCACCTGATTCGCCCTGCATAGCTTCTTAACTTGCAGGCTCGACAGAAGACAGTTACTTGTGGTCGTATCTACCTCCACCTGTTTCGCTGTCTCCATTCGACCATCACGCCCTTGGACCTTCACTTGTCCTGTACTCCAGTGCACTTGAGNTGTACTCCAGTGCAATTGAGGGTTGGCTTTTCTTAGCCATGGTCGGCCCAATATCACCTCATGGTGACCTAACTCTGCCTGCTCCATAACTTCAGTACTCCGGTGCCTCGCTACTTCCACGTGAATAGCTTCCGTAGGTGCACCACAATTGAGTCTCTGCCCATTCGCCAAAATTGCCTTCTTAGGCTCATAATGCTTTTGCACAGGGATTCGCCACTCTTTCACCAGCTTCTTGTGCACAAAGTTTGCATTTGCGCCACTGTCGACCATACACTTCGCCTTGTTGCCGTCGACCACTCCTTCCACGATGATAGGCTTGTCAACATCTCGTCCTACGCTTCTCGGCAGGCTCCTGGGGATAACCTCCTTGTGAGTTCTCGTCTTCACGCCAGTAGACACCCCAGAACAACTTACTGGCGTCCTCCTTTTTCCTGCTGTTGAGGTTGCTTTGCCTTCACATAACAGTCTCGAGCCATATGTCCAAGCTTGCCGCAATTATAGCAGGGTCCTCTCGGCTTAAAATTCTGCTGCCTGCGTTGGTACTGCACAAGTCCCAACTCCATAGGTACAGGACCTTGAACACTCGTGCTTGGCGCTTGAGATCCAAAGGGTCGATAACCTCCAAAGTTGTGGCTGCCCCACTGCCTCTGACTATACTCCACAGCGTCGATGAAATGAATCGACTTACCAAATAGGCGATTAACAATTAATAAAGATCTTTATATCAGCAAGTAATCTTTATGGTACTTTCCGTTAACTGTTTAATGGCAAAAGGACAACGCACTAGCAGTGAATAATACTCGTCAGTCAAATGAGAGTAAACTAGCATCAATAATGCAAATCAGTAAACTCATACATAAGCAAGGTTAGAAGACAGTGCGTATCAATGGCTTCTCGCCTTGGATTCAGATCTCTCTCAGTAAGCTGTACAAGAGAGTTGGCCTCGTTTCCGAATGCCGAACTCGAGAGCAATGCCTAGCATATGTACATGGAATGAGTTTACTGTTCAACGGTCAGTGCGATGGCACCGCCTACCCGGGAGTTAACCACGTTGGTAGGACCTCGGTTAACCAAATCCACCGCCATCTCCCATCATCCCGAATAGCCATCCATCATAGGGATGTCATCTGGCTATTCATCTAGCATATCGCACTTAGATGCATATCAAGGCAGTTCGCTGCTACCGAGTACGGAAGTCAGCTGGCTGTCAAAGAATGTGTCAGCAAGCTGACTTAAGTTGACTTCAGCCTGCTGCTTTCGGCTGAGTCATTAAACTGATAATTATGTAAAGTCCAGCAGACTGACTATTAACTAAAGTTCAGCAGGCTGAACTTAATTAACTATTATATTTAAATGAATATTATATCCACTAATATACTGATTCATTACAATCCCTCCAACTTAACTTGTTGTCGCCTCGACAACATTAAACTGCAGAAATTTTAAATAAGGGAACTGAACCTGACCAGCCTCCCTTACTGACTGCCTCTTCAGCGTGTCACCTTAAGGGGTTGTTCCTGGGGCTTCAGGGTCAGGAGACGGAGATCTGGACCTAGATCTGGACAGCCCTCTAGGTCTGTCAGCTGGCCTTCTAAAGAACCCTGTTTGCTCTAAAGTTGGCCCTCGAGGAGAACGGAGGATGGTGGCCTGCTCTTCAACCACTTGGGTGTTGATTCCCACATAGACAGGCATTCCAGTAGGATGCTGAAATACATTGGCTAGAGGTACATGCCCCTGAGCGGAGGGGGAGGCTGGCATACCTCTGGCCCACCCGCGTGTCCCTCTTCTGGCACCCCTGTCCTCTGGGGATTTCTGTCTGTGTCTGCTGCCCAGTACAGTCAGATCAGCTTCTTCCCCTGCTTGGGCAGGTGGGCTGGGGGAGCGAGCGCGGGGTCCAGTTGTCGCCATAACGGGGATCACATTCCAAACACCTGATCGTGGTTCTTTAGGAAGCGCCCCTGCCTGTCCCTGGGTATCCTGAGTACCTGCTGCTGATGCTTCTCCTCTGCCTTGTTCTTCTTCCTCATCCTCCTCATCCTCCTCCTCGGAGAGAGTAGGGGTCTCGTCCACTAAGTCGTCCTGCTCCCTAGTAGACATGGAGTAGTCTACCGACCTCCCTTTCTTAGGGCGCGCTGGAGGTTGCTTGGCCTTCAGCCTACTGATATCTATCCGGCCTGCATTCTTTGCCCATTTGACAAAGGCATGCTTTCCCTTAGAGAAGTACTCTCTTCCCCTCCTCCTATGTTCCTTGGTCTCTGCATTCATATTGCTCAGGCATCCATTCAGCCTGGGGTCCCAAGGGGCAATGTGAGGTGGTAGGATGAGATAGCCGTCTAGGCCATAGTGGAAGTCATCCGGTTGGGCTCGGTCACACTCCTGCTTCTTATTTGTGACGGTCATCCACCTCCAGTCTGTTGGCTGCTGGTAGTACTGGGGTCCGTGCTCAGCCTTCCTCAGTTTACACGGGAACCAGTGGGGAGAGAACATCTGCTGTCCTGCTTCCCTGGCCAAGTACTCCCAGCTCCTTCTCTCAACTTCATTGTAAGCTGGCAGGAGTGTGAGGTAGAATACCGTATCCTTAAAGCTATCGGGCCGCATGCTCACCATCCGGATGAGTCTCTGATCTCCCACTATTCCCGGTATGGGGACCGGCTTGTCCTCTGAATCATCTGCGAGATACCGGGCCTGCTCTGCTGTATAGCCCACCATCTTAGCATAATCTTCGTAAAGGACCACGCCGGTGTGTGTCTCGATGTACCTGTCCAGTGCTGTAGCTCCTTCCTTCTGTAGCAGTGTTGTCTGTTCCAGCCTGTTGATCTCCTGGGCTGCCAGCAATGCTTCCTTCAGGTTATCGAAGTTTTGGCCACCCACCACAGTATACCTGTAAGTGGCCAAGCTCTTCTGTCTGTCCGCTTCAATCTTTTTTCTTTTCTCCTCTTCTGCCGCTGCCGCTTCTTCTTGCTGTTTCTTCTGTCTCTCCTCCTCAGCCTTCCTGAGGTTTTCCGCTTCCTGATCCTTCTTCCTCTGTGCCTCTTCTGCCGCCTCTTGTTGTTTGCGGACCCTTTCTTGTTCTCTCCTGGTGAGGGACGTCGCCGCCAGCTCCTTCTGGTATTGCTCCATTGTCCTCCTGGCTTCTTCTGCCTTGCGCTTTCTGTCCTCCTTTTGTGTGGTGGGCGCCATCCTGCACATGTAACCAGGGCACAAGTTAGTAGGATATGGACCTTTGTCATAGGGATTGCAGGAAGTATGTTAGTATTTAGTATAGTGGCTTCGCTGCTGTTTACCTTACAGGATGATTGCTAAAAGTTGACGTAGTTGCGATGCGCTACACATAAACGTATGAGTGTGTTTTTATCGCTCTCGCTCACTAACTGTCATATATTTTCCCCTCCAACTTAAATGGAGACAGGACCGCCTGTCACCTTCCCGTGTCAACTGAAATGACAGTTATGGAGGGACTCCAGCGGCCCGAAGGTGGAACCGTGTCAACGCCCCTTTGGCATTGGTCAAGTGGTCCTTAAACTCCCAAGTGTCCCCAGAGGCATCGTAACCCTTCCATCGAATGAGGTATTTCATGACATATTTAGACGATCGACGGACCGAGCGAGCGTCTAAAATCTCATCGACCTCATATTCCTCAGGGTCGCCGTCCCGGACAGCGGGGACCGGTCCCGGTTGGACAGGGAACCGACCTGTGAACAGTGTATCACCTTTGATGTACGGTTCCAGGAAGGAGACATTAAAGACCGGGTGCCCCTTGTATTCAGCTGACATGTTCAGTTTGTAAGCATTCTGACCGACACGACGGACCACCGAATATGGACCGACCCAGACAGGGCCAAGCTTTTTCTTGACCACACCAGGGAGGTACAGGTGCTGAGAATGCAGTTTGACTAAATCCCCCTTGGAAAATGTCAGTTCCCGACGGTGTTGATTAGCGTATTTTTGTTGGTTTTCTTGGGCCGTGTGCAAGTTTCGTTGGACTTCTGACAGGGTGTCAGCAAACTCCTGAGTTAACTGGAGGGAGACCGGGTTGTCAATCCCTTCAGGGTGAGTTAAAGATTCCCCTAGCACATCTAGAGGAGACTTAGGGACTCTACCCAGGCTGAGTTCAAAAGGAGTTTTGCCCGTTGACGCGTGCACCGCACTGTTGACCGCAAACTGAATTTGAGGCAACAGGTCATCCCAATTATCTTGTTTTTGGTTAATATATGCTCTCAGCACCTCCTGCAGAACTCGGTTAGTTCTTTCAGTCTGCCCATCAGTCTGAGGGTGGTTTGCTGTGCTGAGCAGCTGTTTGACTCCCATTAACCCCATTAAAGCTCTCCAGAACTTAGAGGTGAATTTTGAGTCTCTGTCTGAGATGATATTAGAAGGGAGCCCATGTTGGCATACTACATGGTTGTAAAACTGTCTCGCTGTTTCGAGTGCAGTCACTTTGACAGTTGTGGGGATAAAAATGACCATTTTTGTCAGTTTATCCACGACTACCAGTATTGAATCATGCCCGTTGGCAGTTCTTGGTAGTGAGACCACCCAGTCCATGGATATAGTTTCCCAGCGTCCCGCTGGGATGGGTAGCGGTTGCAAGAGACCTCCGGGTGGTGTGTGCCGAGACTTATTTCTCTGACACTGGTCACAGGACTTGACATATTTCAAGACCTCCCGGGGTAACCCCTCCCAATGATAATGTTTTGCCAGTTTGCCAACAGTTTTGGCCTGCCCCAAATGTCCACCCAGGAGACTGTCATGAGCTTGACTCAGTAAGAGAGACCTTATTTCCAAGTTATTAGGAATGACCAGCTTCAGCCTGCCTGAAGTGGTTTCAGTCACCCAGACCCCTCCCTTGAGCTTATACCCGAGTGCAGTAGCACGACACACACCAGTAGTGGGGCTGGGCTCAAATGTTGGGTCAGAAAGGTAGGCTTTCCTAAGTTGTTCAAGGAAGGACTTTTTCACCTTTAGTGAAGTGAGTGCACACAGGACTTTATCTACAGCATGCTGACTAAAGTTCCTTTCTTGCAAGTCAGGTCTTCTAGAGAGTGCATCAGCAGGATTCAACTTCCCTGGTTTGTAGTCGATCTGGACTTGGAACTGCTCCAGCATCTGGCTCCAGCGGTTCTCCCTCCTCGACAGCTTGGACTTCTTCTGAAAGTGGGTCAGAGCTAGATGATCTGTAATCACCTTAAAAGCTTTACCATGTAAGTATGCTCTCCACTGTTTGAGTACATGAATGATAGCTAGCAGCTCTTTATCATGCACTGAGTAATTAATCTCCGCTGGATTAAATTTCATAGACTCATACAACACAGGATGCCACTCCTGCCGTACCTTACCATCCTTTGTGGTTTTGTCAGCAGGCTGCAACAAAATAGCACCCATGGCAAAATCAGAGGCATCAGTAACCACCTGCACCGGTTTGCTGGGGTCATACACGGCTAGCACTGGGGCAGAACAAAGGGCATCTTTAAGGGTCTGGAAGGCAGCCTGCTGCTCTTCCCCCCACACATACCCGATGTCTTTCTTAGTAAGGTCAGTCAGTTTACTGGCCTTTGTGGAATAATTCTCAATAAATCTCCTATAGTAGTTAGCCAACCCGAGGAAGGATCTAACTTCAGAGACAGACTGTGGTACTGGCCAGTCCCTTATGGTCTGGACTTTCTTAGGATCCACACTGATGCCCTCTTTACTGACAACGTGGCCTAAGAATTCAATACTTTCCTTAAAGAAATCACACTTGCTCATTTTAGCATACAAGTGATTTTTCCGCAGAGTGTCCAGCACTTTCTTTAAGTGTTCAGTGTGCTGAGCTTCATCTTTAGAGAAAATTAAAATATCATCCAGGAAAACTTGCACAAACTTATCCAAATAAGGTCTGAAAATGTCATTCATAGCACCCATAAAGGTAGCAGGAGCATTAGTCAGTCCAAATGGCATCACGTTGAACTCATAGTGTCCATAACGTGTGCGGAAAGCAGTCTTGTGTTCATCCCCCTCAGCAATTCTGATTTGATGATAACCACTCTTGAGATCTATCTTACTGAACACCTTAGCGCCAGACAGGGTATCAAGCAAGTCCTCGATTCTGGGTAAAGCATACTTGTTCTTTACTGTAATTCTGTTCAGGGCTCTGTAATCCACACACATCCGCATACTGCCATCCTTTTTCTTAACAAATAGGATAGGTGCGCCGTACGGTGATTTACTGGGAGAAATGTAACCATTTTCCTCCAGCTCTGCAATCTGTGTTTTCAACTCCTCGCTCTCCAAATAAGACAAGCCATAAGTGCGTTGCCAGGGTGGCTGGCTACCAGGTAATAGATCAATCCTATGATCTACTTCCCTTTTAGGGGGTAGTCCTGGAGGCATGTTAAACACATCAGTGTACTGAGCAACAATTTTTGCAGCAGTAGGGTGCTCCGGAGGGCTTACCTTTTTCTCAACCACTTCTTCAGGTTGAGGAGGTACCTCTCTTAGCAGCAGACAGAACATTCTGTCTTCCTTCTGGTTCCAGCTTTTGACGAACTCCATTGCATTCAGCAACTTGCATCCTTCTGGAAGCCTCTTCTTTTCCTTCATTTGCCATCCACACAGGACAAGAGGAAGAGCACTGGTGGGTGCCAAGTCAGTCTGCCCATCACTGGCTCCTCTCACTTTAACTGTACCTCTGCTCCAACACACTTCAGCTTGATGTCTATTAAGCCAGGACCTGCCTAGCACGAGATCATAAAAGCCAGTGTTGAGTACCTCAAATGTAAGCGTTTCAGTTAGAACTGCAATGCCAGAACCTAACTGGACCTCAATAGGCTTGGTTATAACTCCTCCCGGGATACTTGAGGCATCTCCAAGGAATATTTTTCTATTCCCTTGGGTGACAGTAGGCAGCCTTAGCCGCTTAACTAAGTCCTTGTGGATAAAAGTATGTGACGCCCCTCCGTCAACAAATGCCCTCACCTTCCTACCTGCAATCATGCAATGCAGTAGGATAGGGGGGACTGTCTTTTCCTGACTTTCGCATTGTTCTCCTGACGTAGCAAAGAAATGTTGGACATCAGGTGGAACAAGAGCATCCAGAGTGTGCACTCTCTGGACGTCTATATTACTGATGGTCTCCTTTATCTGTTTGTCAGGCATGCATAGTGAATCCAGTTCAGCAGGACCCATAATACCTGCTACGAGGGCAGCTAGTGACGACTCACTATCTCTAGCATCCTCACAGTCAGTAGACTGGATTACTGACTGTTGCTGTCTTTTAAAGGCTGGTCTTTTCTCTCGACCTTAGGCAGGTGCTTGACCGGACACTGTTCTCTGTAGTGGCCTTTCTGCTGACAATGGTAGCAAGTAGATTTTGCTGAGGCTGGTCTCGGCTTAGTCCTACCACCACCCCTTCCATAGCCACCTCGAGAGGGACCACCTCTACCTCTAGACTGAATAGCATTGTACTCATACTCATATTCATCACCCTGATTATCCTCAGCCTGGTCTCCTTCAACTGCATTGTAGGAACCGTGGGGCTTTTTGACAATCTTAGACACCAAAGCGTTACTCTGGCGCTTGTGATTGAACTGCTGCTGATCCCAGGCGTCAGCATCCTGGATCAAGTCAGCCAGTTTCTCATACTTTTTCTCAGCAAAATGACCAGAGACCTCGGATTTCAAGCCATACCTGAAGTATGCTATCCTATACCGTTCTGGCAAATCAGGCTGCTTCATCATGTTCTCTTGGAACTTTTGAGCAAACTCAGCAACTGAAGTGGTCTGCTTCAGTGTCAGGGAGATCATCGCATAGATAGCTTTCTCCTGCTGGTTGATGACATCAAACTTCTCATGCAACTTCTCGACAAACTCTACCCACGTAGGGTCACCGAGTTGCCGAGCCTTACGCTCTTCCTTCCAGTAAAGCCACCAGTCTGCGGCACTGCCTTTCAGTAGCGCACCGGTGTGCCTGACCTTCTCGTAATCTTGCAGTTCTGGGTAGTTCTCCAGCCACTGCTCAACATCCGCGAGAAACTTGATCAGGTAATATTTTCTGTTTCCCTCAGGATCATAGTCCTGGGGAGGTTTCGGCTTGGGCTTACTAGGCCCTCGGCCACCACCACTAGTGGTGTGAGACCCCAGTTGGTCTCTGTCCCGGAGTAGGGACATTATGATTCTTTTGTCCTCCTGCTGGGACTGATACATGGTCGCCATTTGCGACTGCATCTGAACGAACAATGCTCCCAAGTCTACATTTTGGGGTGGTAGATTAGCAAATGCAGCAGCAGCATTGGCATCTACTCGCTGAGTAGTGTCCTCAACAATCCCTCTTGCTCCTGCAGCAGCAATTCCTGCCGCATTCAGCCGGTCACGTATTTGACCTAGGGGTACATTGAGTTGTACGGCAGGAGGTGGGTTCAGAACATTGGCCCTTGATGCCATAAGTTCTTCAACAGTGCGCTCGTCAGCTGGCTGTCCTTCCCTCCTTTGTATATCTTCAGCGGCCTTTGCTACTTGTTCAGCTTCTAGTCTGGCTATCTCCTCCTCAGCTTGCTGAGCTGCGACTGAGGCAATAGCAGCTGCCTCATCTGCAGCCTCCCTAGCTGCAGTATCCGCTACTGCTTCCGAATAGGTACGGTTTCCCGCTACATGGCTTTCCGCCTGGTTTTCGACATTCTCGTTATCCTGGTTCTCCATGTCTCGGGAGTTGCTAGTTTGAGACCTTGTCCTTACCATACAAAGAAGACTGTGATAACTGCTCCGATACCACTGAAATGAATCGACTTACCAAATAGGCGATTAACAATTAATAAAGATCTTTATATCAGCAAGTAATCTTTATGGTATTTTCCGTTAACTGGTTAAACGGCAAAGGACAACACACTAGCAGTGAATAATACTCGTAAGTCAAATGCGAGTAAACTAGCATCAATAATGCAAATCAGTAAACTCATACATAAGCAAGGTTAGAAGACAGTGCGTATCAATGGCTTCTCGCCTTGGATTCAGATCTCTCTCAGTAAGCTGTACAAGAGAGTTGGCCTCGTTTCCGAATGCCGAACTCGAGAGCAATGCCTAGCATATGTACATGGAATGAGTTTACTGTTCAACGGTCAGTGCGATGGCACCGCCTACCCGGGAGTTAACCACGTTGGTAGGACCTCGGTTAACCAAATCCACCGCCATCTCCCATCATCCCGAATAGCCATCCATCATGGGGATGTCATCTGGCCATTCATCTAGCAGGTCGTACTTAGATGCATATCAAGGCAGTTCGCTGCTACCGAGCACGGAAGTCAGCTGGCTGTCAAAGAATGTGTCAACAAGCTGACTTAAGTTGACTTCAGCCTGCTGCTTTCGGCCGAGTCATTGAACTGATAATTATGTAAAGTCCAGCAGACTGATTATTAACTAAAGTTCAGCAGGCTGAACTTAATTAACAATTAGATTTAAATGAATATTATATCCACTAATATACTGATTCATTACAGTCGACCCTTGTTGCCAATGCCATCATTTCTCCAAGACTGGTAGGGTCCTTCAGCGCCACTTCCTTGGCCACAGTTGGCTTGAGTCCCCTCTTGAACTTGTCCATCATCTCCGACTCGTGCATGGATGGACATTGAAGCACCAGCTCGTTGAAGCGCGATACATACTCCTCTATGCTTCCTCGTTGACGAAGGCGCACCAATAGATTTCGTGCGGTAGCCTCGGGTGCAATAGGTTGAAATTGCCTCTTCAAGCAGAGCTGATCAACAGTAGCAGGAATTCCAGACAGCTGCTCCTCTCGTTCATACCAAGCTCCAGCACTCTTCTGCAACAAAGTTATGACAAAGGCGACTTGCCTGTCGGGCGTGAGCGCAGAATACTCCATAAACTTCTTCACTCCAAAAATCTATTGATGAACAGGCGGCGATCCACGCTCTCCAGTGTACACTTCAGGCTTAGGCACACGCACTCTCGATGCGGGTGGAATAACTGGTTGCACCACTGGGTTAACATGAATTGGTGGTACAACGGGTGCAGGTGCCGAATTCGTCGAAGCAGCATTCCCAATAACAACTCGCACCATTCTCTCCACTTCCGCGCGCATATTTTGTTGGAATGGGGCGTAGACTTCTCCTCCAATTGCATTCGCCATTTGCCTTAGCATCGCCTGCATCTCCTGTTGCTCTCTAGTCATTGTTGGTGCTGCCTGCTGCCCCGCGCGCTCGACATGCTCGACATGTTCGCCTCCTCCAGCTGCCGGCTGCGACTCCATAATATAATATGCAAACTAGCCCAGCTCTGATACCAAATGAAAGGGGCAGAGTGCCCTAGTGGAAGCGTAGTGACTCACGAGGAACAAAGCTAGCTGCAATCATACTCAAGAGTGCAGCGGCATATTGCTAAGAAAGCTTAGGAAAATTATTTGACATTTTGAGTGGCAAGAAACTGCTCACAAATGATGAAGGATGAAAGGTCTTGTCATTACAAACCCGTAGAAATTTACAGAAGTGAAAACTGATAAGAAACAAAGAAGTTATGCCTATTTATAATTTTCTGCCTAAATGCTCCTCTCTAGAAGGAAGCTACGGATTTTCCCAAGTGTTCGTCAAATCGTCCCTTTCAGAATATTCGTGAGTAAGCCAGATCAGTCTAATCTGACGTGGCGGGCCAAATTGACGTCCACCTACATGCCTCGACATTACTAGAATATTCTATCTTAGACGCGCTAGGCTAAACCGAAACTTCTAGGTAAATCGACCTAGTCGGCACTCCGCGTCAGCCGAACTTACGTGAAGGTTCGAGTTCATTCTAACGGGCCAGATCGCTCGACGTTGTCGGTTAATTCGACGGTCGCGCTCACCGCGAATTAAGGACAGTCGTCAACCGACCTCAAAACTAATTAAATTTTGAAAATCCGTAACTCTCTGAATACTTGACCAAATTCGATGAACTTTATATCAAAATGACCAAAAAAATGCACTCTATACTATTATATAAACAAAACACACTTCCATGAAACTCAAAAATGCACTTTATAAACCTATGACCTTACAAGAAGGCCAGCTGACAGACCTCGAGGGTTGTCCAGATCTAGGTCCAGATCTCAGTCCCCTGATCCTGGAGCCCTAGGAACAACCCCCTAAACATCAAAACTATCCTCCAGTCAAGCCTTGCTGGAGGTCTCTCTGTTTGCACCCCACAACGGAAGTGGACTGAGGGTGGAGGTGACAATTCACCGTCATTAGTGATCCCCACAGCTAGGCAACAGTGTTGAAGCAAGAGGCAGGCGGTGGAGGGGTAGTTCTGTTAGTTCCCTGACCAGATAATTTTATAGTTTAATGATGTCGAGGCGACAACAATTTAAGTTGGAGGGATTGTAATGAATCAGTATATTGGTAGATATAATACTCATTTATAGTAGTTAATTAAGTTCAGCTTGCTGAACTATAGTTAACATTCAGTCTGCTTGACTTTATATAATTATCAGTTAAATGACTCAGCCGAGAGCAGCAGGCTGAAGTCAATTTAGGTCAGCTTGCTAACACATTCTTTGACAGCCAGCTGACTTCCGTACTCGGTGGCAGCGAACTGCCTAGATATGCATCTAAGTGTGATATGCTAGATGAATGACCAAATGACATGCTTGGGATGGATGGCGATTTGGGATGATGGGAGACGGCGGTGGATTTGGTTAATCGAGGTCCTACCAACGTGCTTAACTCCCGGGTAGGCGGTGCCATCGCACTTGCCGTTGAACAGTAAACTCATTCCATGTACATAGGCTAAACATTGCTCTCGAGTTCGGCATTCGAAAACAAGGCCAACTTTCTTGTACTGCTTACTGGGAGATATCTGAATCCAAGGCGAGAAGCCATTGATACGCATTGTCTTCTAGCTTTGCTTATGTATGAGTTTACTGATTGCATTATTGATGCGAGTTTACTTGCATTTGACTTGCGAGTATTGTCCACTGCTAGTGTGTTGTCTTTTGCTGATTAATCAGTTAACAGAAAATACCATAAAGATTACTTGCTGATATAAAGATCTTCATTAATTGTTAATCGCTTATTGGTAAGTTGATTCATTTTATCCACCACGCTCCTCAGTTCGCCTCGCCGGCAAAGAGCTTATTCCATACAAACAATTTCATCAGACAGGCATGGATCACACAGCCCAGATAGCTCTCACTGTCCACCAGGCAGCCAATGATCCCACCTCTGTGCAGGATGCCCTCTGAAGGCCTGACAAAGCCCACTGGATTGCAGCCATGAATGCAGAATTGGAATCCATCTATGTCAACCACACTTATGATCTGGTCCCACGCCCTCCCGGCATCAAGTGTATTCCCACTATGTGGATTTTCGCCACCAAGAGGACTCTAACAGGAGACATTGCCAAATACAAAGCCAGATTGGTAACTCTGGGCAATCAACAAACAGAAGGCGTTGACTATGAGGAAACTTACAGTCCCATGGTAAAGTACACCTCCCTCCGCATGGTTTCTGTTGCAACCACAGCCCCTGCACATGCCTGTCCACCAAATAGATGTGCAGACAAGTTTTCTCAATGGAGCCATCCACGAAGAAGTCTACCTCCTCCAACCTTTTGGCTACAAGGATCCCTTCTGCCTAGACTATGTCTGCAAGCTCAACAAAGTCCTCTATGGTCTCAAACAGGCCCCCAGAGCCTGGCATCTTCGCATCAACCAATTTCTGCTGGCACTTGGTTTAGAAAAGAGCAAGGCAGTCTTTGTCTCTATGTACGACATGCTCCTGACTGGCTACTCTATATTCTATGTGGACGATCTGGTCTTGGCCTCCACAGATCCAGAATTTCTCACCGCAGTCAAAACCAGACTCTCAGAAGAATTTAGGATGACAGACTTGGGTCCTGTCAAACAGTGCCTTGGCATGCACATTCATCAAGATCTCTCAGTCGGCACAATCACTATGTTCCAGTCTCACTATATCAAGAACATCCTGGACAAATATGGTTTCTCCTCTTCCTCATCAGTGGTCACCCCCATGGAGACATCTTGCCGGCTGTCCTCACGTGACTCTCCTCTCACACAAGATGACAAAGTCATCATGAATCATCATCACTATTCCCAGGCTTGTGGCAGTTCGATGTATGCAATCTCCTGCACAAGGCCAGACATTTCCCATGCGCTTAGCAAAGTGGCTGCCTACATGCACAACCCAGGCCAGAAGCATTGGGATGCGGTCAGAAGAATCTTCAAGTACCTCAAAGGCAATGATTATCAAATCGTCTTCACCAGCAAGGATCCTGATCTTCCTCCCTATGCCTACACAGACTCTGATCATGCAGCTGACCCTGACTACAGACGCTCTACAGGGGGCTATGTCTTCATCCTATGAGACGGTCCAATTTCTTGGGATTCAAAAAACTCACCAAGATTGTGGACTCCTCCACATCCGCTGAGTATTTGGCCCTGCACAAAGCAGTCAAGCATGCACTTCATATTAGGCAACTCATGGAGGACCTTGGCTTTCCCCAGGCAGAATCCACAGCTATCTTCACAGACTCCTCTGGGGCTCTCTCTATTTGCAAACGCGACCAGATAGAGCAGGACAGCAAGACAGTGGAACTTGTAGAACATATTATTAGGCAAGAATACGGTCTTCTCCATATCTTTGGGGTTGAAAGAAACTCACCAAGATTGTGGACTCCTCCACATCCGCTGAGTATTTCGCCCTGCACAAAGCAGTCAAGCATGCACTTCATGTTAGGCAACTCATGGAGGACCTTGGCTTTCCCCAGGCAGAGCCCACAGCTATCTTCACAGACTCCTCTAGGGCTCTCTCTACTTGCAAACACGACCAGATGGAGCAGGACAGCAAGGCAGTGGAACTTGCAGAACATATTATTAGGCAAGAATGCAGTCTTCTCCATATCTGTCCACTAAAGATCTCCACCAAGAACAATGTTGCAAACATCATGACTAAGGCAGTCCCTGGCCCCAAGCACCATGCAGCCTGCAAGCAGATGCAGCTGCTCCATCCTGCCACACTTCAGCAAGCTAACACAGCTTTCACAGACCAAGAGACTGCCTCCTCTGCACGTGAGGCTGAAGAAGGTACCTCCACTTGGAAACCTTTTCCTCCAGGGTTCCCTCCCCTCCCAGCCATGGCCTACCCAGAGACACCAGCTCTTCAGGCGCCTTTTGGGTCACTGAGCTGTGACTCCTGTGACACATCACCCTCTGCTCTGCCTTAAGTAGACATGCCTTTGTTGCCCTCCAGCCTCCTTCCAGGCCCCCATACTGCTTATCTTCCACAGGGCGAGTTTTTCCCCACCACAGATCCACAGGTGGCACAGGACGCTCCTGCCATTCCCCAGTTCAGTTACAATCCTTATCACTTAGGCAATCCTGATTTTATGGACCTTACAGAGGATAGCTCAGACTCTCTCCAGATTGTAAGTCGAGACATCTCATGAAGGATCTTTCTTACCTCTCTTATATCGTTCTGGTACATAGTACTTCCAATAGTCTGCTTCATTTCAAAATCTCCTAATTGCACTTTCAGCCACTCAGTTTCTACCTCATCCAACCCCTCATCTTGCAGTGCACTCTCAACATTCAGCAACAAAATTTTCAAACATTCCACAATCTTTCCTAATTCCTTCTTCATTTTTCTCCCGGAGTTCCACACCAGATCTCAAATTTTTCACTATACACATCTGACATTCTCCCCACAGCGGCACAGCCTCCCACTTCAACGACTTTTTAGCATTATTTCGCTCACATGACCTCTCTCCCAGTCCTATGAATCGCCTCTGCACAAACTCAACTATTCCCATCGGCAGCCAGACAAGCACACCACACACTGACTCAATTCACTCGAGCACCCAATCTTCAGACGTTCTCCCTCCTAGCAGGCTCTTTTTCACAAAGACATTGAACATTCTCTTTTTCCAATTAATTCAATTCGTCTTCCAGCCTTGCTTTCACCCACAGCCGCGATGCATCGTTGAGGTCTTGGCTTTCATTGGTCCAGGTCAAGCCCAGTGCTGTCCTGGCGCCTCCATTCGTTCTGCAGCGTCATCAACCGCTGACATCAGCCTCATCCTATCTTGGCGGCACGCTCTTCAACACGTCCCCTGTGCTCTCCTAGTCAACTTCACACGTCAACTTTGGCCGTCGTCACTCCGTGACTCTGTCCAGGGGGGCATGTTGACTATATCTAGACTTCACAAGTCAACTTACTGATGTCGGTCATATGTCGGTCGCACGTGTTCACACGTGTGATCTCACGTGCTAAGTCAAACTTGCTAGTCAGTTGAGCTATTTGTGTTCACACTATGAAATAAAGAGTTGAACTAATCTTTCATGACAGTTAGCAACTTGTGAGTGCATTTGTATCTCTCGAGAGTTAGAGATTCTAGATAGATTCTTGATATTGCAAATTCTAGCTTCTAGCATTTCACAAGCTCTAGAAGTTGCAGTTTATCTGATCCATTCATTTTATGCACATAGATATTATGTTAGTTAGTTCCTCGTTAGCCTCTGCTAAGTATAAAAGCAAGAGAACAAGATGTAAACAATTGGTTAAGAAAAGTTTATCATTTCTCCAATCAAGTTTTATAAAATTTCTAATAGAGAAGTCTAACAGAGTGCATGGATTTATTAAATATACGAGGGGAGGTACATTCAACTCTAGCACAAAACTCATTCACAAATTTGAAAATAATGACGATACCATGTGTTAAAGTGCTTACAACATTGAACAGAGATCCCGTGAATGTGCAACCAAATTGGGCTATGGGACGAATGATGAGCATGCGTGTTGTAGCCAATTGCTGTCAATGTTCTTTAGGCCATAGTTACTAAGGACGTTCTGTAATTTGATGCGGTTCTATTGTGCAAATCCATGCAAGTATCAAAGATACAATAGAAAGCTTGATCTCCCACGATCAAGATCATAGGATTTCTAAAGTGGTTGCTATTTGCTTTATCAAATGACGGGCTATGCGATAATAAGACTGGACACTTGAACATTTCACATTCTTTGAACTAAGAGGGCGAAAAGTTTGTGACGCAATTAGCATATAAGTTTAGAATACATGTACTGCTATTTGATTGTCCCATTGTGTTTTTCAAATGCATAAGACCGCTCAAATTAACGACTTCGTTAGCTGGTTGGCAGCTAGTGCATACTAAAGTGGGACACATGCGAGAATAAAAGACCTGAAACCAGCGGCACACTTGTTCGGTGGCCCTGTCGAGCGTCAAAAACTACTTCTCGACAGGAAGGGAAAGAAAGCTTCCGAGTTGAGACGTCCGAAAGGTTCCCGACAGAGCAGTAGCGCAAAGTGGCACCTTCCAGAAGAACGAGCATATTTTCTAGAGACTCATCATGGCCGTTAGATGAGTCCAAGCACGAGTAACAACTGTCGCACCATTGAAGTCGAGTATTCGCCGCTTCAGGCTGTTTTGAAAATGAAGGGTTGAAGAGCCATCTTGGTCAATTTCGGTACACCTATGCTTCCAGAAACTTCTCCTTCTGGAGGACCCCTGTCCTGAGTCCTGACCGACTCGTAAGTAGTGTGTAGAACGTTTTCAAGTCATGCAGACCGGGAAATGCTCTGGAGTGCCAGGTTGTCGTTCTTAACAGGCACAGAAACCTTCTTCCTTCGCATCAGCGATAAGGTGCATATCATTCTGCCGTTATAGGAAAGACGGCTTGCTATGCAACTTTGAAGTCAGCAAATTTAAAGATTTAGTACTGCTCGGTGGTAAACAGAAGTCACCTTTTATTCTTTCAAGATGAGTGTTGTGGGATTTGATCTAGGCAATGAAAGTGGAATTGTGGGTGTTGCTCGCCAACGAGGAATCGATGTAGTTCTCAATGAGGAATCGAAGAGAGAAACGCCCATGATGGTGTGTTTTGGAGATAAGCAACGGTTTTCAGGTGTTGCTGGAGCAGCCTCTCAGATGATGAACCCAAAGAACTGTGTCAGTCAGGTGAAGAGGCTGATCGGCAAGAAGTTCTCTGATCCGGACGTTCAGAAGGACATAGCCTTGCTCCCCGTGTCTGTGACAGAAGCTCCTGATGGTGGTTGTCAAATTAATGTGACGTACCTTGGTGTCAAGCGCAGCTTTACTCCAACGCAGGTCCTTGCCATGTTACTGGGCAATTTGAAGATAATAGCGGAGCAGAACTTGGGAGTTTCCGTTGTAGACTGTGTCATGGGTATACCTGCTTACTTTACAGATTCTCAAAGACGAGAGTACTTAGACGCTGCCGCCATTGCAGGCCTCCACCCTCTGCGCCTGATGCATGAAGGGACTGCAACAGCCCTGTCTTACGGCATCTACAAGACTGACTTATCAGAAACAGAACCACTTAATGTAGCCTTTGTAGACGTGGGCCATGCAAGCATGCAGGTGACAATAGTGGCCTTTAAGAAAGGGCAGCTTAAAGTTCTGTCTCATGCATTTGATCGTTCACTTGGGGGCAGAGATTTTGACGAGGTCCTCTACAACTACTTCTCAGACCAATTCAAGGAAAATTATAAGATAGATGTGAGGTCAAATGCACGGGCTTCTTTAAGGCTTAGAGCAGCATGTGAGAAGATGAAGAAGGTTCTGAGTGCCAACCCAGAGGCACCACTTAATATTGAGTGCCTTATGGATGAGAAGGACGTTAGAGATAAGATGACAAGGGACAAATTTGAAGAGCTGGCAGCTCCTATTCTAGAACGTGTGAAGGGTCCCTGCCAAAGAGCTCTGGAGGACTCCGGTTTGGTGACCCCAGACAAGATCAGCATAGTTGAGGTCGTCGGATCTGGTTCACGTGTACCAGCCATCATGAAGATTCTCAGCTCATTTTTCCAAAAGGATCCTAGCCGTACCATGAACGCTAGTGAATCTGTTGCCCGAGGTTGTGCCCTGCAATGTGCCATGCTGAGTCCCACATTCCGAGTGAGGGAGTTTGAGGTATGTTTCAGGTCCCTTGACTTCAAAAATCTGCCATGAATGTAGTCATGGGGTCTTGTGTGTTTCATTTTGTTATGGCCTCGACTGCTTTTTATGTTGTCTGGGGTCTTGAGTGTTTCATTGTTTTATGGGCTCGACTGCTCTTTATGTTGACTGTACTTTGCTCAAGCTTCAGTTTGTATGCTCTTATTGTATATAGACAGGCAGCAGTCACATGGTGAAAGCAGGTGCTTGTGATGTGAGCTCTTACATCTATCTTCATTTATTAAAAGTTGGCATTTTCTAGCCTTAACACTGCTGCATCATACATACCACTTTGCCCCATACTACTGCATTTGTGCATCTTCTTCACCTTATGATGACTTGAAACCTCTACCTCCCCTTCATCACCCCCTAACGTCCAGACTGCCAACACCGTTGAGTGCTGATTTGTTCTGGGTATGCAATGGGCAAAACTTTTGGATATGAGCAGGTACAAGACGCCTATCCATTCTCCATCGCTCTGTCGTGGAAGCAATTGGGAGCAAGCGGTGCTCCTCCTGAAGGAGCGGAGGGAGAGGAGGCAGGGGATCAGTCTAACCAACCTGTTTTCTCAAAGAACAACCAGTTGCCGAGCTCGAAGCTCCTCACATTCTACCGCAATGAGACCTTCACAATTGACGCTTTCTACCAAGACACAAACGAGCTGCCGCAAGGCACAGATCCCAAGATCGGCACTTTCAAAGTATGTAGTAGTGCACGGAATTCTACTTATTTGTGGTCGCTTTTTTTTCTTTTAGGTTGTTTTTCTGACTTTGTTGACGTCTTGTCTGCATGAGGGATGGTTTGGCATACCTCTTAGCTAAGATTGGTGTTCACAAAAGCTTCTGCTGTGTTTGGGTTTTAATAAATGCGTTCAAGAGCTTATATACCTTGAGAATGCTTCGTTCTACTCTCAAGATGGTGCATGGGTCATATGTGTGTGTGTGGGTTGATGCAGTTCGGGCCCATCCAGCCGACAAAGCAGGACAGCAAGCCGAAGCTCAAAGTGAAGATCCGCCTGAATTTGCACGGCATTCTTTCTGTCGAGTCAGCAACGGTGAGTGCCCAAACCTTCATCTCCAGTCTAACTCCTGAGAACACCACATGCATTGTACACATTGTATCGTGTTGGCCCCTTCCCGCATGGGCAAGTTACACGCAACAGTGTCCCAGGCGCCATGGTCTTAAGCACTTGCAGTTGCCCTTAAACACTCAGCTGCGCAATTAGCTGGTAGTGTTCACCATTCAATGAGGATGAGCCTGGCATGTGCTTGTATATGGTTTTCAGCAGATGCACTTGGCTGCTTCTTGCAGTCAGCGACCTTAAACTTGATTAGCATCATTCAGATTGGAATGGTTGTTTGAAGTCAGCTTAAATATTATATATATATATATATATATATATATTATTTAGCTTCTCAAAAGAATGCATCCAGAGTAACAAACTTAGAGAGGCAGCTTGGCCATCAAGGGATACTGATGGAGGCAACCACAACGTGGCCGGATGTGGGGGCAGCTGCTGGAGGAGGAAGAGGTGGAGGTGCCCGTGGCCAAGGCCAAGGACACAGCGAAGGGGGCTGCTGCAGCTGCACCAATGGACACTGACAGCAAAGAAGGGGCTGCGGCGCCTCCCGAGGATGCCACTGCTGCTGACGTCAAGATGGACGACGCCGGGGCCCCTCCTGCAGAGAATGGTGTCGAGGGCAAGACTGATGCGGATAAGGTACAGCCTCCTGCTGCTTATGGTTTGCTTGCCTGCTTGTCTTGCACTGATTGTTTAACCAAAGTTCGTTTAAGTTCCACATACTAGGTTTCTGGAGTCTCTGGGTGGAGTATGGCTTGTTAATGTTTTGGTGCACTTTGTTGATGATCATAATACAAACATGAATGTGGGTCGCAAGCTTACCACTTTTCATCTTCACATCTTTGTGAGGTGTGTGGCTCAACTGGGCCAGAAACTGCAGAACTGGATCTGGTGACGTGGGAAATGTAATGAGTGGAATGCTGGGGAGTTGCGATGACGATAAAATTTGATTCTCGTGCTCTCCTATTCAGGCGGCGCACCATGAGATCCGAAGCTCGTTGCCCGAGCAGCTTCCTTGAACTTTCTTGTCTCTTATTTTGGAAGGAAAGCCTGTCCTCTTGAGGTCTTGCATGCGTATAATTGTCTACATCCTTTGCAGCGCTCCAACTATTCAGATTCGTCTTGAGCCCTTGTTCTATGAGTCGCACTTTGGGCCTGTTATCCTTTGATTTCCACATGCTAGGTAGAAGCTCTGGCATGGACTTCATGCCTTCTTGCTGTGGCGTACAAAAGCAATGATTGTTTTCATGGTTGAAACATTATTAGGTAAGCTCTTTCCATTTGGGTGCTGGTAGCATTTCTATATCACTCTAGCCTGTCTCTGGACAATTTGTCAGAAGTCTTCCTAATTGGTGAAGATGCTCGGGAAACGCGGGGCTGAGGTCGATGGGCAGACGGAGGTAGTGAAGAAGAAGAAGGTGAAGCGGACCGAGGTCCCCTTTGAAGCCAACTTGATAGGGGGACTGCCTGCCGGTGAGCTTCGGGAAGCTACGGAGAAGGAGCTGGAGATGGCCCTCCAAGACCGCGTCATGGAGGAGACCAAGGACCGGAAGAACTCGGTGGAGGCGTATGTGTACGAGATGAGGAACAAGGTACATGGGCTTACCTTGTCGCGTGGCACGGCAGGGCAACTGACACCTGAGAGAGCAGGGGACGGGGCGTATTTGTCTGAAAGATCGAGGTACTGCAGATGATGATAAGCACCTTTGCGTCTTCTAACCTGCTATGTGGTAATGGCAAAAGCATATGGTGTTTCTATAGAGCAAACCATGCTGCTGGGGCGAGGGGGTCAGTTTGGGGTACGAGAGAAACATCTGGTGGGAAGGACGTGCACACTGTTGCAGCTCTTACAACGCGGCCGCTTGTCAAATTTCCGACCCGATTGCTCGTTGACAGCAGCAGGCGGGCGGGTCTCTTAAGATCCCAGAGGGGCGAGTGTTGAGGCAGGCGTGCTGGGGGGTAATGCCGAGGGGAGTGTGCTGTTGGAGATGCTGACAAGCTTCGGGCACTGGGCTGGCGGGTGCGGCGATGCGCGTGCGTGCTGTATGCAGTTGCACGACAAGCTGGCCAGCTACGTGACGGAGCAGGAGCGGGAGTCGCTGACGGCCAAGCTCCAGGAGACGGAGGACTGGCTGTACGAGGACGGCGAGGACGAGATCAAGAGCGTGTACGTTGCTAAGCTCGACGAGCTCAAGAAGGTGAAGCCTGCCCCCCTCGCCTGTCCTCCCAACCACCTGCTGGCTCGCCTCTGGAATAGGACAAGGTCGGGGCTGGATCAGTTTGTGGATCTGGATCACCACCAGCCTGTTTCTGAATGGGGTTGGGCAAAAGACGGGAAAGGGATGGGTACAGGAGGAAATGGCAAATGATATGATGGTCGTAAGGAATGGGAGCGGGAGTGGTGCTGGGTTGGTATTCTGTCGGAGAATGTATTTTTTTACGACATACCACCTTCAAAAAACACCAGACCAGGCCGAAAGTTCTGCAAGAGGACTGGCAACAATACCAAGTGAAACTACGAGGGAAGCTGGTCTTTGTAGTGGCATGGACTGAGGAGGGAGAGGCTCCACAAGGTTGGCAGCAGGAAGGCAGAGGGCTTTGTCTTGGAAGCACCGCCTCATCTGGCTCTGCACATTCTTCTCTTCTTTGTTGATGTGTAGGTAGCATACTGCATCTGGGTCGGTTGCGCGTAATTGGTCTTTTTGTGGTGGGTCACATCGGGTGTTTGTATGTCTCTCTGGTCATGCCTGAGATTTCTGGAAGCGGGAATTCTGAGCATCCCGTCTGTCTTCTGCTATGAATATCGATTGGCAATACATTCATGCATTTGCTGACGCTCTTGTGTGTTTGTGTGTTTGTGTGTGTGCGTGCCGTGGAGCAGATGGGGGACCCCATCGAGGAGCGACTGAGGGAGGAGGAGACCCGGGGCCCTGCCGTGGACTCCCTGACTTACTGCATCTCCAGCTTCAAGAGTGCCGCCCAATCACCAGACGCCAAGTACGACCACATCGAAGCTGGCGAGAAGGCCAAGGCAAGTTGCCCCCCGGACAAACGAACACACACACACACACTGACGCGCAAAAACACACCCACATAGACACACGCGCACGCACACACGTACATATCTCATGCTCAGCAGCTGGCACTGCACACCTACGCACTGCTTACTTGGCTGGGAATGTCAACTTGCCGACCCTGGCCTCCTGTACAGGAGGGGTGCAGAGGCAACTGAGTGAGCGGAGGCAATTGCAGTCAGCCGCATAGGTGTCACTGGGTGCTCTGGGTCATAGCTTTTGTACTTGTAAAATAGTGTCTTGTACTTGTAAACTGAAGCGTTGTATTGAATGTGCGGAGTGAGCATTGCAATGTCAGTGTGCCAACGAGCTGCCACCAAAGTGGGATCCACGGGAGTGTGCCCCTGACCTTGTGGCGTTGGGGGCTCTTTGGGGGCCTGCAGGTGGTGGAGGAGTGCAGCAAGGCGGAAGCGTGGCTGAAGGAGAAGCAGCAGCAGCAGGCGTCTCTGGCCAAGACTGCCAACCCCGTGCTTCTCAGCGGGGATGTCAAGAAGAAGGCGGAGATGCTTGATCGGTGTGCACTTTTTCACTGCCCTCACGTTTCCTCCCTGTGGTGTATATCCACCTGTCTCGTCTTGCTAACTCGCCAACATCAGCCAATCAGCCAAGGTGCAAGCTTGCTTGTTTGCAATGCTAAGCCAAGAGTGCCTACCATAGGTTGTCCACGTACTTGTTGCGGTTGCAGAATAGCCTAGTTTGCAGAATAGCCTAGTCTTACACGTCTGTTCATCTGCCTCTGCCGTGCTACTTCATACTTCTATTCGGGAGGCTCGAGAGTGCTAGCAGCTGTTTTTGCACCCATGTTTTTGAGGCTCGTTTGAGTTTGACGTGGATGAGGGTAATCTGGTCTGCATGCGGCGGTTCTTCAGCCTGGTGCTTGCGGCATGTGTCTGACGCATCTATGAGCTGTTGGCGCGCAGGTTCTGCAAGCCCATCATGACAAAGCCGAAGCCCCCCCCTCCTGCTCCCAAGCCCGCCCCCGCTCCTGCTCCAGCGAGCGACGCTAAGCCCGAGGAGCCTAAGGAGGGAGAGGCCCCCAAGGCTGAGCCCATGGAGACTGACGCGCCCTCGCCAGCTCCTCTTAAGGAGGGGGAGAACATGCAGACGGAGTAGATGGAGGTCTACCATTTGGCAGTGGCTGCTATTTCATTTGTTGGTTGTGGCTAGTGGTTGGGTCTAAAATAAATAGGTGTCGCGCTCATAAGGTAGTATACACACGATGATAGCTATGGGGCTATAGTGAGGTGTAGTGCTTACACATCCTATGGAATGGCTGGGATTTGAAGCCCTGTTTCTTGTTTGTTCACTCTGCATTGCTTCTTTCTTTCAGATGTCCCTTACCTGACGTAAATCATAGCTCACTGGCACATCCCTCTGTCATTTGAGGGCACTCTTGACAAGAGCGCTCTTTGGGAGGGAAAAAGCAGTAGTGTTCGGATTGATATCTTTTCTTGCATCTTTTTTATTCCAGTCCATCAATTTCTTCGCCTTCGGGCACAACGGGACACCACATAGCTGGTGGCATCAATCTCTTATCGTACGTGAAGTGGAACAAACAAGCTCGGATCACCTCTTATCATGACCTTTGTTTGTCCAAGCTTCAGGCATGCAACTCTATCACAAATGGTTGCATGCAATATCGGTATTCAAAGCACTGTGGTCAGTGTCGCTCTATCCCTTGCAAGAGTTGATGCTGTGCTTTTTTATATACATTATATACAATACCTTTCACAATCTCCTGCACTTGCAATTGCTTTGCACTACCTTATCATGCAGCAACCGTCGAACGTTGAAAGTTTGTATCTTACTAAATGCGACTAAAATTTCTTCTCTACTGAGTAGGCAACACGTTACCACCTATGCCTTGATGAACAAAAGAAGCAGGTAAAGGACGTAAGAAAGCAACAAAATGCTTTAAGGGTCAGTGTGCTTCCCTCTTGTGTAATCTGACCTTCTGTGCAACATGGTCAGCATTGACAGCTCACTATCACGAATAAATTGCGGTTGCAGCATGCCATATAAGTATCTAATGGCTACTTACCCTTGGCTCGCCACTTGAGCTTCTGACCTCTGCTTACCCTTCAAGTATATGCTCATCTGTACTGACACAACTAGTACGTGAGCTAACTTCAACTTTCAACAATAACCTTTCCGACACCCTCAGCTGACACTTGTGTTGACAGTTGAAGTAATCCACAGTCTACACAACTCAAACACACTACTAGATTCAAAATCTGACGTGGATGTAGATTTGGATTCACAAATACAAACTTATTAACAACCATAATTGTATTTATTTACTACTTAGCGTCAAGATTGTCATATCCCTCCTTCGGCTGCATGACTTGTCAATCCAGCTCACTAGCAGCAGCCCCATGCCACTCTGAGGCCTGTTGCAACTCCGCGCCTGCAAACGTCCACCCTGGCAGACTCGGCAGGGCTGCTGCTGCTGTGCCTCAACCTGCTGCTATGCTGCAAGCCGCTGCTCAAGCAGTGACTTTATCTCTTAGGGAGCCCCTTCATCCTGTAAAGCAGCTGGCACTCCCCCCTCCCCCTCTCTCCCCC
>WELA01003517.1:151112-207815 GCA_009602735.1 Mesotaenium endlicherianum
CCCCCCTTCGCCGCCTCTTGTGGTTGCACCCCTGTGGGATGTGGGCATGCTCTTAAACTCACCACCTTTTTGGCAGCAGAGAAAAGCGTGTCGAGAAAGGGAGCTGCGTGCTCTTCGAGTCCTCCCAGCATGCGCAGTGCCCCGCTCAAGTGCGACGTTCTTTGCATTCTGCCTCGCTCGGGCCTTCTCTCTGTTCACGCCTTCCCAGCCCACGCGCGGGCGCATAGTGACCATTCAATGGACCCCTTTCTCGTGTGCAGGCATGCAAGCGCTTGCCTGCCGACTGGGACAGAGCAGTGGAGACTGGGCGGCATCCACAGTGCACGAGTATGTGGGGCTTGACAAGCGGCTGCTGCCCTTGCTGCTGGGGCTCCGCCTCTGCACAACGTGCTGTTTGGAACCTCCGCCGCGCCGCTGCGAAATCCCGTGGTCTTGTGACAAAAGGTTCCCGGCTCCCACTTCTGGAGGTTCCTCGATGGGCTGTGGCTTCAGGCGTGCTGCAAATCCTGGCAGCAGGAGCAGCAGCAGCGTCGTCGTCGGCGCGGCCGGTGTCTGATGCGTGTGCACAAAACTGGTCGTGTGGGAGGCGGTGCATTTTGAGTATCGTTTAGCTCAGCGTGTGACACAATGCAGAGATGTAGGGCTAGAATTTGAGAGCATGTGGATTCCGCCCCTGCTTGCGGGGCTGCACACCATGCACAGAAATGCCGGCAACTGAGGCTGTGGCTTGCTGTACTTGCGGCACCTGTCGGCCTGCGCGTGAGCGTGGCCGCCCTGCCGCTCGCACCAGCCCATGGTCGTGCAATGGATACCTGAAAAGACTCCTCGCGATTTCTCTGGCTCGTTAAGCACACGTCCCCTCGGTTGATGCAGCGCATCTGTGGTGCTGAGGGTGGCGTGGCCCGTGGTCAGGCGGTGGCGCCAAGCTCCAGGTGACGCGCAGGCACGGCACCGTCTCCTTCAGCCTCCGCAAGAGCGCCATTTGGCCGCCCTGGGCTTGAGGAAGCTTGGCATGGAGGCGCTTGAGAGTTGGCGCCGGGGGGAAGACAGAGACACTCGGCTGAAAATACGTCTCCGGGGCACGCACATTTTCAACGAGGTGTCCTCACTCCTGCAGGGCAAGCTCTCCATGCAGGGTGCCCACAGAGGCCTGCGGTGGACACTCCAGATCCTCTTCAATCAGTGCATGTGGGCGCAGACGATGCTCCTCAACCTTGCGGAGGAGCAGAGCGCCCCCTCCCTCGCCCCAGGCGCAGGACCCAAGCCTGGCCATTCTCCTGGGCTCCACATGGGGGCCGCCCCTGGGCCACCCTGCTCTGGAAGTGCTGAACGTGGATCGGGAGAGGGAGAACAGGCTGCTGCAGGAGGGGACCCTGGACGACAGGGCAGTCTTATGAGCACATCCGGGCCACTGTGGCGGAGTCCCCTCCTTGGAGGGGCATGCACGGGCCGATCCAGCTGAGTTTGTCACGGCGAAGCAGCTCGCTCGCTCGCTCCTGCGGCTGCTGCTGACGAGGTGCTCGCACCTCCTGGCGCCTTCCTATTGGCAGAAGCGCCGCATGACGCTGCCCGTGTGGGCGGCCTCCTTCCTGCCCCTGGTGTACGGCGAGACACTCCTGCCGAATTCGCACGTCAGAGGCAGCTCTGCGCCGTGGCATGACCCCCTCAAGCACAAGCCCATGCCTGCAGGCCTTGGCGTGGAGCCGCAGCAGGCCCCGGAGAGTGTTGCGAGCCCAACTGCCGCCAGCAGGGTTGACAAACCAGCAGAGAAGCAGCTCCCTTTGTCGCTGCCCAAGCAGCCAGCTGGCAAAGTTGTGAGCAGGACACTTGGCGCCGCCCCTGGACCCGGTGCTTCCAGCGTCGCAGCTAGCCCGAGAGAAAAGCTGGCAGGCCGGGAAAGCAGCGCCAGCGGAGCGGCCGGCGGGCCCAGTTGGCGTCGTGTAGGGGTGCAGCATCGGCTGCAGTCGCATGCAACATGCGGGGGATTTTGGAAAGACAAGCGAACCAGCCATGATCGGGCAAAGGGAGCGCGAAGATGCGAACTCAGGGTCGTGTGACGTGTGTATCGTCACTTACGAGAAGGTTCGCAGAAGCGCCACTTGCAAGACTGCTGCACACTGCAGCCAGAGAGTGACCGAGACAAGCCTGGCCTCGCCACAAGCTGCTCCGCGGAGCCAGCTCCTCGGGCGGCAAGCAGCCTCCAAAGGCAACTCGATTGTAGTTTCTTTGTCATGTATGTGGGGAGTGTCACGGAGTTCCCTTCAGATCCAATATTATTCATCACTGTACATGTACGTTGTTGATATAACATTTTCATCTTGTGTTCTCTTGTTCATTGACGAGCACGGAGCCACATTTGTTTTTCAATGCCTCAAGCATAGATATAACTCGGTTTGACCACAGTTTTTTTTTAAATTTTTGGCTACGGCATGTACGACCAAGGGCCGAGAGAAACAACCTTCTGAGTCACTACTGAGTAAATCAAGACACATGCCAACAGGTACTTGTTTCTACGCACATTTGTCGAGCCTGCTGTGACATATTAGAGACAGGGTATAGATAGCTTTGGCCAGTCATATACTCTACGGTGAGAGATATTCGATCACAGTCTTCATGGACTTCACGACAAACTTGGCATTGCAAGCCTTTGGAGAAGAGTACCAGTGAATACCCTTGTGGCTAGGAGTTGCAGGAGCAAGGGTCAAAAACGTATAGTGAAACACACTCTCTGTAAATGATGTAAATTTTTTTGCCTGCGCTGGCATTTCAACTGCATTCTCATACTTTGTAGCCCTAGAGCTGCTCCGGCTCCACTAGTGAGGCATCCCAACCTTCACATGGCTCTCATCGATGAAGGCACATTGATTTGCTCGCTTGGCTTGCTTCACTGCCGGCAACATTGCTGTTGCAGCTTGATGATCAGACATTGCCATCTTCGCGCATTGAAGGACATGCTGACCTCATGGTAGGGAGTCAACTACAGTACAATTTCGTGAAAAGAACTTGAGCTTCTGCTTGAAAATCTTGGGACTCAACTCTCCTGGGTACGTGGGGAAGATAGGGACTTCATAGTGGGTGATGCTGTTGACTTAATGTTGCCAACATTAGGAGAAAGGGGGAGGAAAATAGAAGTATGGTGCATATTAATTGTAGTGCACACCGCGTTCTGTCCAGACATGTCCACTAAACACTGGTAACTGGCGGCTATAAATCTATCACTTGCTGTTTGATGAACCGGTGCATTATGGTTCCCGCAGATAGTTGTGGATGTATACACATGCTGCTTAAGAGCGTCTGCCATTATTCGACCGCGGTTCTTTGATGCAGTCTTGTGCAGTCCATTCATATAAAGCACTTGTCACACTAGCAGCGGACCACCATCTTCCTGGGACAAACTCCACTGAGAATTTTTGGAGTCGTCCCTTGACGATCTACTTGCTCTACGTCCTGTTGTACCATCTTTGCGCACGAACCTGTATCCTAATTGCCACCGTACATGACTTCATAACTGGGAGCATGTAAAACGCTTTCAGAACCTGTTAGGCTAGCTACAGTTGCAGTAGACAGAGGACAGCCACGCGCAGTTCAATTTCTGTTTAGATGTTGAAGTCCATACCTTGACGTTCATTTCTCTAAATCCATCATCCTTCATGCATGTGATTGTGAAATATGAATGCGCAATGTGCGCGTTTCTACGATGGAGATGATTACCTCGTTCTAGCTACTAGTTTCGTGATTATTGAGCCAGCCCGAGCAAGCCCGACAGGAGTCCGAGGCGCTTGCTCGCACGATTCTATTCAAGTTAGAGGCATGAGTGGGCGTGAGTGGGCGTGACTGTGTTCAGTGTTGAAGGCATGGTCCTGGCACGGACAGAACTCACCTGAAAGCTGCACTGTGTGCTGCAGAGTAGGGACTTCAGAGTCCGGAGGCGACTGCTAGACTGCTGCTACTGGCTGCTTTACGGTTTAAAAGCAGTTTGAAGCAGTTTAAAGTGCTTCATTATTGTCCTGCATGCATTTGAACAGTTCCCAACAGCTTTTCGATGAGCATTTTGAAAATATTGATGTTCGGAGATTTTAGTGAGTCAGCCTTTCAAGTGCGCGATTGTGCGGGACTGTGCGAGATGGTGTGAGAAGTTGAGAACATGCACGGCCCATGCGCGGCCATGCATTGCGGTGCCAGACACGTTATATACCGCAATGATGGAATCATGGAACCATATACACCATATATAATTCAGATGTAGACCTCATGTCTACCACGTCAACTGCAATGAGCAACTAAGGAGTCGCCTGCCGATGTGAAAACACCATTTTGCTTCTCGACTTGGCTCCACTTGGCCGCTGTTGGCAGAAAAGACTTCTGAACATGGTACGCGTAACGTCGCTGTAACAACCAGAAGCAGCCGAACCAGAGATCCACCTCCTGCCAACAACTCCCATCCAAGACATGATCCCAAGATTCCAACCACCACGCCTTTAATCAACCAGTCTCGCGTCTGCTCTAGTGACTATTCCCTTCTAGCAAATTCGAGCGGACGCTAATCGTCATGCATTTCCTATAGAGAGTCGAGACCAGCCGGAAAGTCAAGGCCCCGGGGGCCGGTACCAGTGGTGACGGTCTGACCAGGTCCTGCCGCCAGCGTCGTCGACCCTTTTGCCAGATGATTACGACCACTTCTGATATTGCCGACAGTAGCAGCCAACAACATAAGCCTATCTTGAAGGATATCGTATCCCTCCTGGTCACCTTTCCAGCTTGCCTTGGATTGCCTTGGAACCAACAAATGGCACAAACAGAGTAGCATTTTCCAGACAGGAGCCACGAGGAGGCATGATGGTGACTCCAACTTCGCATGCCGCCTTCGTCTCCAGCCGGGCACAATATTCGGTCGAACATATCGTCTCTCGAAGCACATAAACAAGTTTCAAGTGAAAGCGTGGCGTGTTATCATTCGTCAATGATGATCGAGGACCAACGAGATTATATGTTTGCAGCTTCGGCGTAGTGGCTGACCGTATCGAACACGCAAGCGCGTGCAGCGGCAATGCAAAACTGTTCAATATGGTCGTGCAGGGCGAAACGATTTGTTTGGTACTCCCTGCTCACGTCAGTATAACTCCTGGAGACACGGCATTGGAAGACGATAGCACTTGTGTGTTCTGCGTTCTGCCTTCCTACGTAGGTTCTTGAGAATTTTCGATTCCTTCTTGAATAGCAGTGGGTGCACTCGATGACTGTCGCCATCGATCCAGTAAGTCAAATTTCTCACCGGAGCACCTTGAAAGCGGCCAGCAAACATTGGGGTGCATATGAAAGAAAGCTGACAGTCGGGGAGAGAAATAGTTTTGATAAAGAAGAAGTGCGACATAAATGCGTCGGTGAAGAGGCTATTGTAGACAGAACAGAAGGTAGTGCCAATAATCAGGTTAGACAACGCAATTTGACATTTGGAGGCCCACTATCAGGAAAACAAAAGGTCATCACAATGAGGACTGGATCATCTTCTGCTAAGAATCAAAGTGTTTCACTGTCTTTAAAGCGTGACTTGACGAAGGTTGCAAAAGAAGGTGGGGATGCAAGGAAAAGCAGGAAACGGGCCAGAGATGCGGAAGAAGTCCAAGTTTTCAGCATGAGGCACTCCGCAGCAGCAGGTTAGACAATAGCTACTGAGCATACCCTTCTTGCTATAAATACTCTTCCCTGGCCGCTCTTCTACGATGTACTTGGTGCATGTGCGGTATATTGACTTGCTGGTGTACCTTGATGAAACAGTTTGGAAGACTGCTGTTCTGGCGACTAACTAATACCAAGGGTTCTGTTTTGCAGGCACTCTGTCGCAGAATGAAGCAGATGCCAGGAGGGAAGGACAGGGACCCTCTAGTCAGGCTTTATCGGCTGACTTGCAGGGTCTGGAAGAGCAGCCAGCCGTAGTGCTTGGCAAAGGGCCCAGGAGCAAGAGAGCAACGTTTTGCCACTCTCCGCTTCCTTTGCCTTCCGATTGCATGCCGAGCGGAGAACTTGATGTGGAAGCAGCTTCCAGGGAGCTTCCTGCCAGCCTGAACGCTGACGTGCACAGTTATCATCACGTGTCGGATCTGCTAGCTGGCAGGTTGACGCCTGAGCACTGCCCACCCCCACCCTCACCCCCACCCTCTCACGCTGCACCTGCACGTTACTCGCCTCCCCCGGAGTTCCTCAGTGAGGACTCTGCCCACATAAGCCACCTCATTGCCAAGTACTCGCAGCCAGCTGTCGACCAGGCCCTGTGGTCCCCACGAGTCAGCGGCAGCCAGTGGAGGCAGGAGGGCCTCTATAATCCGCCGACATCTTCATACGCATACGCCGCCCCCCCAGCCCCCCCTGCCCCCGTGAGTGCCAACGAGTATTTGGGGGCAGGCTCTTTCTGGGAAGCACCCGACTCCAGAGGGGTGCCCAAGGCATCCAGTTACCTCAGGGGCCACGTGAAGCCCTCCTATTCTCTCCTGGAGTATGAGCTGCGGTCTGGATCTGCTGGGCCGAACAGGGACACCTGTAGGGGCCACGAGCAGGGGTCACTGAGCAAGCCGATGTGGCCGGGGCTGGAGCCGGGAGCGGGGGCAGAGGAGTTTTGGCAACAGGGGCCGCTGCTGCCGCCGCCGCCGTCGCCACCTGGCGTGCTGCGGCTGGAGGGAGCGTGCTCGGGTCCCCTGCTCCCGTTTGGTGACCGCGGGCGGAGGCTGGAGTCGCTCCTGGACATGGCAGAGCTCTCGTCCGCTATGGACACGCCTAGCTGCAAGAGTGGCGCGGACGACATCGACGACTGGCTGGTGAACGACTCGCAGATGGAGTGGCTGGAGGGGGCCTCTGACTGGCTGCAGGCTGCGGGGCTTCCCTTGCTCCTGGAGAAGTCGGAGGCGGATGTGGACGCGGCCGAGAGGAGCTTTCCGCGTGTGAGCACGAGCGAGAGCACCACCGCCAACGACGGCTCCGTCAGCGCTGCAACCGTCACTAACGAGGATGTGGCTTCTGCTGGCGTGAGGGCACTAGGGGGAGGCGCGGTGCCCAAGGGCAAGGATGAGGAGGAAGTGCACACGCGTGAAGGACGTGCTAGAGATGGGAGGGAGGAGGGGCAGGAGGAGGAGGAGGCGGTGTTCTCACACCTGAAGCCCTTCTTCCGAAACTTCTCCCTGGACTGGCTGCCCGGCAGCGAGGACAGCACCGGCGGCCTGAAGCAGCAGGCGCTGCCGCTGCCGCACGAGGACGGCATGAAGCTCAAGCTCTTTGAGGCAGGTGTCATTACTCTGCCAAAGCAGGTGGAGGACGTGGGTGAAAGCACCGACTGCTAGGAGTAGCCCCCCTCCCCCCCCTCCACCTCACAGCGGTGGCAGGCGGCGGTGCCTGCACCCGTTTTTTTGTTCCCTGTACATACATTCATTTGGTCATGGATTGGCGGGAGCCTCTCTTTGTATATACATCAGATACGTTACAGGTTGGTTGGTAGCCCTGGTAGCAAGCAGGGCTCGAGTGGTAGCCTCCACGAGCTGGCACATCTTGTGTGTGTGCTAGAATATGTGCGTGGCCTCCTGTACAGATTGCTTATTGGTTCTCATTTTTGGCGTGAAGGCGCGAAGGTGAAGGGTTGTGCTCTAGTTTCCATTCGCAAGGCCAGGCGAAGCAATGGATTTTTTCCCAGACCGCTTCTCCTGATCATATATCAATCTAGCGTAAGGGAGAAGATTTGAGAGAGAGTGCATCGTGGGATGTCAACGCGCGTAGCATCCTGAGGGAGGGGCGCCTTTTGTACATAGCGGCCGACTTTCAGAGCACAATCAATACTCACACTCTGTTGACTTATGTCAGTCAGCTTGAGATCATATCTGCCCAAATCTCCTAGGAGCTTCAGTGAAAAGGAGGCCTGCAGTGTTACATGGTTGCGCGCATACGCTGAGTCTCAAACTATGTGCTGAGGATGTAGGTAGGTAGGCCGGTAAGCAGTACGTCAAGAAGGTGGAAGAAGCTGGTACATGAACTGCTGTTTCAGCAGGGATGCATGTGATGATACTTTACTTGTTGACCTAGCAGTTCCGTGGTCAAATGTTGGAACAGTTTTTTTGTCTGCTTCTTGCTTGTAAATACTTTACATCTCTAATACATGGGCTCAATTTGGATTCCATATACTTGATTTGGATTGCATATACATTTTTGAGCTAAAAGTTTTTTCGTTTCCTGTACTTATTGGACTGATCATTCGTTGCTTCCATGTCACCACAAGCTTCTACCATCAAAGTTCATGTGTCTCCACATCAAAGTTACGTGTTTGACAATTTTAATTGCCTGATTTCGAAAGAAAGAAGGTGATCATTGAAAGAAAATAGTAGGAGAAGTAATATGCTATGGTGCGCGTCATCTGTTCTTTGTCTTATCCTTTCCTACGTGTTGCTACGTTTATATAAGTGTAGACATTTCTATTCAATTCCCTAACAAAACTTGACTAGCAACTGCACCAGTCGTGCGATCGTATGAGAACGAGACTCTTGCAAAAAAAAAATGGTGCTATTGTTGTGTTGTGGTTGGCCGCCGGATATTTTCCGCAGGTTACTGCCAATAGACACTGAAGTACCAAACAAAACACAACACTCTTGTGCATGGCTGTGACTGGTGCGGGCCCAAACTTAGGCTTGGGCCTGACTCGCGCACCTCCCGGTGGGGGGGGTTAGAGGGGTGGGTGGGTGGGTAAGTGTAGCAGTCACTTCCTGCTGCAATGAAAGATGCGTTGCAAATTAGAAGCCTTTACGAGGTTTAGGTGTGTCGATCGAACACGTCACGTGTGAAATCTACCAATTTGACCACTTGTTAAACCTTTCATTAACACTACAGGCAAACTTTTGGACAACATTTATTGACTGTGAATCTTGTATGACAGTATTGCAAAAGTGTCCTCATACATAGCCCCACCATAATGAGAAATTTGAGTGTGATCATGAATAAGATGAATTTTCTATATTAATTCGTAAAGTCGCTTACTCCACATTCTTCTTTTCTACCATATTTACAAAATACATTTTTCACACTACTTAACACTGTCCATGCATTTATCCTAAATAACTTCCTGTTGATTTTGAGTGGTGTACATAAGATTCCTCACTTGGTTTGTAGAAATTACCAATCTTGAAGTGTCCTCTGTCCCTTTCATTTTACTGCTTCCTTTGCCTTGAACAGTAATAGTACTTCATGATTTCCAGTTGGTGGCCCTTATGGGGCTTCTGAGTGGAATAACTGTGACCACAAAGTTGGCACATAAATCAAAAAAAGGAAAAAACCACTCCAAATTTATAATCGACGAGGTGACTCACACCTCATAAAGATATACACGTATTTTTTTCTAGATTAATCAGGAGGCATGTTGTCATCTAGGACATCATAATTTGGTGCTACAAGACTTGCCTTGACCATAGACGAATAGAGCAAGAATAATCTCAGACACAGATGTGGACCTACGCATTCTCTCAATCGATTAAGCCTTGAAATTACTTGCTCCCAGCTTGAAATACTACGCCAGTCAAGCAAAACCTTTACACCACACCTAAGCCTTCAACCCTTTGTGAAACAGGAGTCCACTTGATTAAGGAAGATGTCTGCACAAAGAAACCACGCGAAGGCCTCAAAACAGATGAGAAACATGAAGTAGGGGAAGAAGCTGGCCTTGTATTCCAAGGTGCTTTCAACTGCATTCTCTCCAATCCGCAACTCCAAAGGCTGCATGGGTAACCCTTACACACTACACAAACAGCATCAAAAAACAAGAAACACATATGGCACTGCCTCATGCAAAATGCACTTAAATGTAGGAGAATCAGGGAAAGAAGCAAACCTTCAAGTGACCTTTGATACGAATGCTGGCTTTTCAATGGCAGAAAGGCCACAATCCCAGAGCAAATTGTCTGCCGTGAGCCTGCCACAAATTTTTGTCAAAACACAGCATAAATTACAATGTTGACTTCAGTATCACATTCAAGGCCAATCTGCAATTCAATATTGAGAAGGAAAGGAAGCATTCAGCTCCCATAGAAAAAAGAGACACAGTGCGGCTGGAGCATCAGCTAGGAGCGAAAGACAATGCTCTTGATTTTCATAACGCCTCAAGGGCGCATCAAGTGAACTATGCAATACATCACGGCTCCAGCACAACTTGATAACACAGCATGCAGAAGCAGAACATTTTTGAACATTACAAGGACAAAGCAAGTGAACCAGCCTAAGAAAGTGAAGCATATGACAGCACAGTGCTAAAAAGACTCATGAACAAATGGGTGAAAAGCCTCAGACAAAAATATTTCAGCACGGCAGCAAAAGCTGCTAAGATATATGCTTGTCAACATTTTGGAACATCACAGGCCAGGCACCCAAGACCACTTGCAACAGAATGCCATGAATTTTATGAGACCCATACATAGCATAGCACAAATAACAGATGGAGGACAAGTATGGGTGGCCTCAGAAGGAAGGCAGTAGAACTGTTGTTTCTGTGTCAGAGCAGGGACCAAAAGGCCAACTTGCTAACCAGCGCATAAGTTCTTTCATCAGTGACCACCCATATCTAGCTTCTCAAGAGAATATTTGCACCAGCATTCACAAGGAACACAGTTGGCACAGTTTCCTCGTCATACTACCAGCATGCTTGGGTCAGGAGAAATATACCAGTTCCACATGTCAGCTTTCGGATAGGGATAACTGTTGTGTATGTTTTCTCATCATCCCCGAGCACAAACAGATAGGACACTTGCAGCCTGACTGACCAAAAGATCACAACACCGAGTGTAACAACTGGAGAACGTCTCTGGGCCAAAATACATTATTCTAAAAACACATTAGTGGGGATACCATGATGTGGCTAGGTCAAAGATGAACAAAAAGAGTGGGCTCAGACAGAAACCACACCTGAAGCTGACTGTCATCGTGGTACGTCCATCAGCTTCAATTTTAGCTCTAACTGCGAAACAATCAAAGAAGGCTCGATGATGGTCAGGCAAAACAAGGAACACTGACTCCAAAAATCTGAGCTTTATAAACGCATCTCAACAGAGTATTTAAGTGCAACGTGATCATAGTAAGACACACAATCAAGCGAGGACAGGCTCAAGCATGGCATAAATGGCATCAAAGTTAAGTAGTTGTAATGCAGGACATAAAGTAATTAAAACAAAGGGCAAGTCAAACAGACGTAGCTCACCATCTCCAGAGGGCCGAGACGTTACAACGTGACCGTGTACAGCACCGGGTCCAACCACGTTCCCCACATCATACGGACCAGGCATTCCTAGCCCATGGCTAGCTAAGAACACCTGACTCCTTCATAGTTGAAGACTCATGCTGCATTGCAGGATAACACACAGCTTCGCTCTCTTCCATGACCGCCATCAAGACGACACACCAGCTCTGACTTAGAAAAATCTTGATGTGCGCCTGTAACCGTCAGGAGCCGCCGCCGCGCCCGAGTGGAAATGCTTGATCTCCATCAAGAGATAATACTGATGAGATGCACTGCAGCGAACGCTTCGAGGTCAAGTAGGGCGTGGTTTTGGTGACAAAATTGAACTTCGATATATGAGGCCTCACTATGATGTGATAAACCTCAGCCTCTGCTTCTGCAGGTTCGATACCACACACATGGTCGTACGAGCGATTTTGTGAGTGAATTCTAAATCATTTCAAAGCATTTCAAAGAGCTAAACCTGCTGCGAACACGTGTGAAATGGGCATGACGAGTATGAACGGGAGAACGACTCTCGGTCGAGTTTTGATCGATCAGTGGACCGTCAGTGTGTGAAGCAAGTCGAGACGTTTGAGGAAAGCAAAGCGACGGAGCTTCACGACCATACTGCAATTTTCCACATTGTCCAGTCCCGAACTCGAGGCCCACGTACCGTCGACTGTGAGGCTTGAGCCATGTAGACAGCGAGTTATAGCTCCCATTTATTAACTTATCACATGCTTGCCTTTCTCCGCCCAGGTGTATGTATATTAGGCATCGTATGCGGAAAGTCTGGTCTTCGTTGTGAATATTGTTTATCTGCAGATTTCTGCGTCACCCTGCATGGAAATGAATGATAGCCTCTCGACTGGAAACATAGTTTGATTCAGCTTACGTATTGCCGTAGTTCAGACGAGCTCGAAAGAAGAGCTGTCTAGCGTCAGTCTGGCAGCTGAAGATTTCCTGTAGAATGCTGTCTCGCTTGGTGAATTCCTTCGGGCAGCTGGCTGGAAGGGTGACGAAACAAAAATTTGTTGGAACTGATCTTATTGGAAACAAATACTTTAAGGCACCAAAAGTTGTCGATGGTGCAGGTACACATAGACTATTATGCCGCCATTCATTTGCAAATTACCTTGTGTTAGTAAGTTACTATTCCTCTTCTGTATGTTCTGAGCGAACAACGGGTGAGCTCGTCGGATTCCGAAAGAAGCTTACACACGCTCAAATCGATTTCTATCTGGTTAAGTCAAGGCTTTGTTTTAATGTGGGCAGAAGTGGAAAGGAGGTGGGTGGAGTTCAAGGGCTCTGCCGATCCGACAAAGGTTCCAGGTGACACTTTTGGCTGGATATTCATCGTGCACCTGTGCTTTATTGGTTTTTACGCTTGTAGTAGAGGCCGACGCAGTGGTTTTTTTTAAATATTTGGTGTATTTCTCATTATGCTGTAAAAATAAATACAGTAAGGAGCTGGCAAGCACCTTCAGACGAGGTGTGATGGGGAGAATGCAATGGTTGATTGCTTACCTCAAATTCCTAACTCCTGTGCGCAGTGGAATGGACAAGCTGGCTATCAGGCACTAGACAAGAGGCTCCATCTCTAGCGGTACATCTCGCTGCAGAAACTGTTGAATCCAGTGGCAGTCTTCCTTGGCGGTCAAAGTTGTCAGATTAGATGTAGCAAGAATAAATTTCTAGCGAATACATATAGTTGAAGTGGGCCTGTATGGTGTGTGGCAGCTTTAGGAACATGTAAGGATGGGCTGACGATATGACAGGGACAACAATGGGAGGTATATGCAGGAGATTGAGGCTCTAGACCGGCAGCGCAAGCTCGTTAAGCTGAAGGCTTCATGTAAGCCCCTTGTTATTATGCTGCACTTTGTCTTCTCTCAAGAGAATTTGGGCCCGAATCAAAGAGCGATGGTATGTGACTTCCCTGACCCTGTTTGAGATGGTGGAAGGGAAGAAGCTAATTGACTCTTCGGGTTTGACCATTCGTCCAGTGTTGAAGAAAGAGGAGGACAAGCGCTTATTCCGGGCTAGAGTTCTTCAAGCTGATGCGTCTGCAGGTGCCCCCCTTTGCCTTCTGCTAGCTTCCTGAGACATGCACACCATGCGTGCCGTTGGCACTATGTCAAGTTAACTTAATATGCATCCAGTCAGCGGGAAGAGGGAGCTGCAGCAGCCCGTGTACTTCACCTGACACATTCAAATGGGCTGTACTTCTGCTGGAGACTGAAATATGCCTGCTGGCTTTCACTTTTTGCAGACGACTTTACTTCACAGGACCTGAAGCGCTACCTGAAGCAGATAAAGCAGGAGACCTCCACTGCTTCTCCAGGTCAGTCACCACAGCACATGAGACCAGGGGACCAAAAAGGAGCATGTTCTTTTTTCATCTCTCAAGCTTTTTCTTGTCATGACTCTCTGACATCAAAAAGCCTTGTGAAGATTCAATCTTTGCCTTGAGGTGCACTCTGTTTTGTCCATCTGGACGGCCTGTGCTGTGTCCACTAGGATACCAATGCTTCAAGTGACAAAGATGTGGTATGAGGTTGACCTGCCGGGGTACAGGCAGCCAAGAGCTGGCTCTTCATGAAACCAATTCCAAACATGTTAATGCCAGCAGGGGGACAAAGTAACAGCGAGGAAGCACGGACGAGTCTGCCTGGTGGTAGCCACTTCGGATCAGATGAAGAAATCCCAGATGGCCCAGCCTCAGCTCCTTCGGGAAGCTTCAGACCAGGCACCTGGCAGCCTCCGGATCCTCCCTCCAGGTACCACTCTCCTCACCATTGATGTGGAGTGCTCTCAGTTCATTGCTGAAGGAGTTGTGGGGAAGAAGCATGAGGGAGACGCTGTTTTACTGGAAGGTGAGGCAGTCTTGGGGTTCCATATTAGGAAGCCATATTGAGCCCCTCATTGCACACGTGTTGCCTTCAATTGCATACCCCTTGCATGCCGGTCTCCAAGGGCCTGCTAAGAACACTCCTGTAACTTCGGTCATGTTTGTGTTTAAAAGGATGCTGTTACTTGAAACTGTCTGTCAGTGTAGCTACAGACAACCAGCCTCTCATCTTGAAAAAGCCCAGCCTTGTGTGGTGCTCATCTCTGTTCCCCTTCAGCGTTAAGATGTTAAATGTATCTTGTTCCTGAGTTTGTGCTCCCTTCTCATACTACAAACATATTCTCCTGCTGAGTCCCCTCCCACGCTTGTTGCAGTCAGCAGCTTGATTCATAACATAGAGTGACGGCTTGTTCGTTCAGCCGTTGCGTCCATGTCACTGATCACATCAGGCGTTCTCACGAGAGAGGGAGGGAGGAGCGTGCCTGCTGAGGCAACCACCCTGGTTCCTGCGCTTACGTAAGCCATAACCAATAGGTCAAGCTCAGGAGGAATGCACTGTGGAAACAGTAGGCGGGGGGGCCTTGTAATGCATGGATTATAGGATCATACGATTGGACAAAGAGGGATGCACCTTCTTTATCACTTCAGGCAAGCAATGGGCTCTGCTCTGGGCCAGCTCAACATTATTGCGAGGCGTGCATGCAGGGAGCCCAAAGGACGCGCCGAGTCGTTCCAGCCCGGCATGTGGGAGCCTCCGGAACCCACAAGGAGATAGCAGTTTCTCTAATGCGTCTTCATGACCAGGAGACCTTCTCTGGTTTGTAATATATGGCAGAAACAGGCACAAACTTGGGATGCATACCTCCCACTAATCACAAACAAGGTTTACAAGTAGGAAAAATGGTTTGAAAGACCGGCAAAGGAAGTCAAAAGAGCCGCATCCGGCTGAAGCTCGTAGAGAGGGAGTCCCTAATGTTGTAAGCTTGCTTGAGCAACCTATTTGCGCGACTTTGTCAGCTTTGACATGCAAGCAAGACGAAGTAAACTAGTCAAAGCGGTCTCATTGGGTGTAGTGATTTGAGTTATTATATATTAGTTCGCATATATTTTAATGTTTTCAAATATATTTGGAGTAGTATTGTGTGGATTCAAGTGTGAATAGGTACTCTAGTGACTTGGTTCATGTCCTTTGAACCTTCTAAGGCATTTTCGAAGTTAGAGGAAAGACCTAGAAGAACTCCATGTGGCAAAAGTCAGATGTGCCATTTTTAGGTCAAAAGGACATGTGTACATTATTCTAGAAAGAGGTGGCAAGTTTTGGGATGTGTTGGGTGCCAACACATCAACATACACCTTCCTAGAAATTACTTATGTAGCAAGTATATAAACAAGAGCTAGAACATAGAAAGACATTCCAGAATCACTCTTGTACTTGCCAAAATCCAGAAATATATTAACTTTCAAGAAGCCATCTCTCTTTCAAGAAGCTACCACTTGTGTTCAAAGATCCTTGTCTTGAATAGATAAAGTATTCTGTTTTACTAAGTACTTTATCTATCTGTTTCACTACAGTGGTATCGGAGCTAGGCACTTTGGTAGCACAAGAAGATGGCCGATCCTCAAGACCAACAGCAAGCTTTCGAAGGAAGCCCTTCCTCTCCAAGACACCCTCCTCCAGCGCCGATGGGAGAGCCCACTCAAGAAAATCTGCAACAACAAGAAGCACCACAAGGAGGAGCACACCCTCCTCCAGCGTCGATGGGAGAGCCTACTCAAGGAAATCTGCAACAACAAGAAGCACCACAAGGAGGAGCACCGTCAAATCCCGTGGCAGCCGCTATAGCAAAGTTGACCCCACCACAAGGAGTTCCCGCAAATGAGTGGGCAGCCTTCCTAATGACCGTCCACAACCAAGTGGGCTTGGCCACCTATGAAGCAACCGTGCAAGCGTCAAGAGAAGCTATGGCTGCCATGGTTGCCCCTATTGCGAGCAATGCTCAAAATCCAGCCCCGGCTCAAGCGCCTCCACAAGAGCCAACGAGAGCAAGGAAACTCATCAAGCCCGGCAAACCCGACACTTTCAACCCCGGGAAAGGTGCCAACCTGAATTTATGGCTCTACCAAGTGGAGACGTACCTCGCGTTCCTTGAAGTACCCGAGGAGGACTACGTTCCCTTTGCCGTTACCTTACTTAGAGGAGCAGCAACATCATGGTGGCGTAACTATCAAGCGGCTATATATCAAGCTATGGCGCACCCCATGCTCGGCCAAGAGCCCCCACCATCATATGCAAGATGGGCAGATTTTCGTGAGGCCCTCAAGAAGCAATTCATGCCCATCAATGCGGAGAAGATTGCCCGAGGAAAGCTCCACCATCTCAAGCAAACGACGTCCGTTCAAGAGTATACATCCAGATTTCACGCCCTCACTCTTGAGATCCCCAACATGTCTCTCGAGGAGAAGATTGACCGTTACATCTTTGGCCTCAAACCCAAGGTGGCAAAGGAAGTGGAGTTACGCGACTTGACGGACTTCTCAAAGATCATTGAAGTGGCCCAAAAGGTGGATACCTTGGATTTCAAGCACTCCGTGCCTTCATCTTCACGGGTACCGACGACGCGGGTGTACGCAGCCCCTTCCACATCCGAATCTGGACCCACACCCATGGAAATCGGAGTTATTAAAAGGGACCCCGCGGCTGCCCGGAAGAGTGGAAGACCCTCCAATGACACTTATGATGCAAGAAACCAGCAAGGAGTGAAAGCAAGACTCTCCCCGGCTGAAAAAGAAGCTCTCATGACGGCTGGACTATGCTTCTATTGCAAGGAAAAGGGCCATCGTGCACTTTCATGCCCCAAAAAGTTGTCAAAAAACGGACAGCGCCGGTAGGCCAGGAGCCTACCACCCCAAGACCCACTTCACGAGAAGGCAACACGCCAAGTGAGGTGGAGACCCCCGTTGAAGACGACGTTCCAGCCCCAATGAGTTTGAGAGGTTACCTTGGAGGAGAGAAGGTCCACATCTTGGTGGATAGCGGAGCTCAAGGCAACTTCATTGCTGCAGATTTTGCCACCAAGCACGGTATTACTATGCGAACTCTTGACCACGACGAGGAGATTATGATGCCCGATGGATTCTCCTATACTACCCCTTCCAAGAAGACGTACCCCTTGGCACTCTCTATCAAGTCCTTCAAGGATAGAGTAGTGTTCTCCCCCATGCAATTGGGCAAGTACGACGTCATCCTAGGGACGCCTTGGTTGACCAAGCACAACCCCCAAGTTGATTGGAGGACCGGTACTATCAAGATCAAGAATGACATCACTTCAAGAATCTGTATTTTGCGCGCAATCCAGAATATCCAGACCCAAGACATCCAGAAGCCGGCACACGAGATACTATTGTCCGCCCTCCAACTCAAGAGACTTGTGAGGAAGGGACACGAGCTTCTTTTGGCCTTGATCACGCCAAAAGACATCAAGAAAGACATCGAGAGTCAAGAAGGCAGCCCCGTTCCCAAGGAGATACAAGAAGTCTTTGAGGACTACAAAGAAGTGTTCTCCCCGGAATTGCCCAAGGGCCTACCCCCCAAAAGATTCGTAGACCACAAGATAGAGTTGGAGCCCGGAAGCAAGCCCATCTCTCGGCCTACGTTCAAAATGTCATACACGGAGCTAGACGAAGTCAAGAAGCAAATCAAGGAGCTACTGGAGCATGGCTTCATTCGACCTAGCAAGTCGCCATTTGGAGCCCCGGTGCTATTTGTCAAGAAGAAAGATGGTACCTTGAGGATGTGTGTGGACTATCGCGCCCTCAACAAGATCACCATCAAGAATCGATACCCGCTGCCGCGCATGGATGAGCTCATGGACCGGCTGGTTGGAGCCAAGTACTTCACGAAGATTGACTTACGGAGCGGCTACCACCAGATTCGCATCGCAGAACCGGACATAGAGAAGACGGCATTCAGGACAAGATATGGACATTTTGAGTTCATGGTCCTGCCATTTGGACTCACCAACGCGCCAGCAACTTTCATGACTATGATGAACACCATATTTCAGCCCATGTTGGACAGATTTGTGGTGGTATTCATCGATGACATCCTTATCTACAGCAAGACCCTTGAAGAGCATGCGAGACACTTGAAAGAAGTCCTTGAAGTATTGAAGCAAAACAAGCTGTTTGCGAAGGAGTCAAAATGCGAGTTTGCCAAACAAGAAGTGGAGTTCCTAGGTCTCCACGTGACTGCTGATGGCATCAAGATAGACCCCAAGAAGACCACGGTGGTGGAGGAATGGCCAACCCCCACGACCAAGAAAGAACTCCAGTCATTCTTGGGATTTGCCAATTGGTACAGAAAATTCATCCAAGGCTTCTCGCACATAGCAGCCCCCCTGACAGATCTACTCAAGAAGGACAGGCTATATACATGGACCGAGAAAGAGGAAGAGGCATTTCAAGAGTTAAAGCGAAGATTGACCACATCCCCGGTGCTCACACTCCCAAGTCCAAACCCAGATTGGCCCTTCCACGTCATCACCGATGCATCTTCCTATGCAATAGGAGCAATCCTGCTTCAAGACCAAGGCAAGGGACTGCAGCCCATCGCCTACGAGTCAAGGAAGCTAAATCCAGCCGAGCAAAATTATACAACCACGGAGCGAGAGGCATTGGCGATTGTACATGCCTTGAAGGTTTGGCGCTGCTACGTTGAAGGACGCAAAGTACTGGTCACCACGGACCACGAGGCGTTAAAGCACCTCCAGACGCAGCCGTATCTCTCAAGGAGACAAGCAAGATGGAGCGGATACTTGCAACAATACAACATCACGATTCAGTACCAGCCCGGCAAGACAAACCCGGCTGACCCCCTCTCAAGACTGCAATTAAATGCAGTGATGGTATCCCTGAAGACAGATCTGGAAGCTCGATTTTCAGCCGCCTATGAAAGAGACCCTTACTACAAGAACGGAGAAGCAGCCTTGGACCCATGCAAGAAGCAAGAAGGCAATTATTGGGTGAGGCAAGATACGGGCCAGAGATGTGTTCCTAATGACTTAGACCTCCGGCTCTTGCTTCTACGAGAAGCACACGACAACCCTCTTGGAGGACACTTTGGAATCCTAAGGACCACGGGCGTTCTAGCTAGGACTTATTGTTGGCCAGGCATGTCTAAGCAAGTCAAGGAGTACTGCAGGAGCTGTGACACATGCCAAAGAATCAAGCCATCATCGCAAAAGGCGGGAGGACTCCTCCAACCACTACCAATCCCCGAAAGACAATGGACGGACATCTCAATGGACCTTATCGTGGACTTGCCCGTGACACCTCGAGGCCATAATGCAATACTCACGGTGGTGGACAGACTTACCAAGATGGCTCATTTTATTCCCACGACGACTAAGGCTACAGCACCACAACTTGCAAGACTCATCTTTGACAACATCTTCCGACTCCATGGACTACCATCAAGAATTGTGTCAGATAGAGATCCAAGATTCACAAGCCATTTCTGGAAAAATCTCTTCAAGAACTTGGGTACATCGCTGGATATGTCTACTGCCTACCACCCACAATCAGATGGGCAAACCGAGCGTATGAATCGTACCCTAAAGACCTCTCTAAAGGCCTACGTGTCTACCCTCGAGCAAGACTGGGACATGTACTTGACCCCCCTCGAGTTTGCCTACAACAACACTACGCAGGCCTCTACCCAAGAGTCCCCATTCTTCCTCAACTATGGCTTCCATCCGACCACGCCACTGAGCTTCACGGCTGGCCATGATGAAGTACCTGCAGCCACAGATTTTATGGAGACATTAGAAGCAGCCCTTACAGCAGCGAAGAAAGCTCTACAACACGCGCAAGATGCTCAAGCAAGAGTGGCGAACAGATCCAGAAGAGAAATTACGTACAGAGTGGGTGACAACGTGTTACTATCATCCAAGAACATTTCCCTGAACAACAGGCCTGCCGGCAGCAAGTTCTCTCCCAAGTATTTGGGACCCTTCAAGATTATCCAGCAAGTCAACCCCGTTGCTTTCAAGCTAGAACTTCCCCAGACTATGCACATCGACCCCGTATTCCACGCTTCCCTCTTCAAGCCATATGTGCAACCCGACAACAAGTTCCCAGGACGTGTGACAACCCCACCAGCCCCAACAATAGTGGATGATCATTTGGAGTACGAAGTGGAAGACATAGTGGCTATGAGAAATTTCAGGAGACAGCAGCAATACTTGATCAAGTGGAAAGGATATCCAGATTCGGAGAATAGTTGGGTGGCGGCGCACTACCTTGACAAAGTTCAGAGAAAGTTGAAGCGCTTCCATGCCGCCAACCCCCATCTTGGACCAGCCCCAAGTCTCTCTACTAGAAGCCCGAAGACTTCAGGGAGGCAGCCTGCCACCATCAAGAAGCAGCAGAAGACCCCTTGGAGGCAGCCTGCAAGAACAAGAAAGAGGAAAAATTGACATTAGACACTCTTCTCTTCTCGCAGTTTCTGGACAGAAAACTAAAACTGCTACTGGTAATAGGTCTCTGCATAATAAATTCTGAAAATTTACCTGGCTGTAGTCCATGAGTAGCCGGTCATTTAGAGTCCAAGTTTGCTCAATTTGGAGCACTGGTGAGAGAGATATGATGCTCTAAGTAGAAGGGGGTCAGGCTGCTGGCATTGTTAGGACAGAATATGCCTTCTGACATTGTGCCTTCCCCTGAACTTGGAATGCTCTGAAACTCAAGACTCTGGTAGAACATCTTACAGCGCCCAGTTTGAGACTTAGTTTGCAGAATTTGGAGAAGTATAGAAGGACTTATGATTTTCAGAAGTTTCTGCACAGATTTGGAGGAGTGCCTACTCTCTCAGCTCTCAACGACACTCCAGAAATGAGAATGCTCTCAAATTTGGTGACCCGGTAGAGTTCTCCGACGCGGTCCGTCTGGCACTCGAATTTTCAGATTTGGAGCAGTTCTGTGGCCGCTATGAATTTTTGAGTTCGTGGCAGATTCTGGGCCAACTTGTACAATTTTCTTTATCATTAAGGAGTAGGCTAGCCAATAAGGTCACACCACCTACGACCTTGCCTAGTCTACCTTACATGTGTAGCACCTGACTTGGCGCCTTTGACTAGTCCTCTTCACATGTGGGGCATCTGACTTGAAACTGTTGACTAGTTTGCTCCACATGTGTAAGACCTGACTTGACGCGCCGAGACGTCGCTTTTTCTATCGGGGGGGTGATGTAGTGATTTGAGTTATTATATATTAGTTTGCATATATTTTAATGTTTTCAAATATATTTGGAGTAGTATTGTGTGGAGTCAAGTGTGAATAGGTACTCTAGTAACTTGGTTCATGTCCTTTGAACCTTCCAAGGCATTTTCGAAGTTAGAGGAAAGACCTAGAAGAACTCCATGTGGCAAAAGTCAGATGTGCCATTTTTAGGTCAAAAGGACATGTGTACATTATTCTAGAAAGAGGTGGCAAGTTTTGGGATGTGTTGGGTGCCAACACATCAACATACACCTTCCTAGAAATTACTTATGTAGCAAGTATATAAACAAGAGCTAGAACATAGAAAGACATGGGAGAATCACTCTTGTACTTGCCAAAATCCAGAAATATATTAACTATCAAGAAGCCATCTCTCTTTCAAGAAGCTACCACTTGTGTTCAAAGATCCTTGTCTTGAATAGATAAACTATTCTGTTTTACTAAGTACTTTATCTATCTGTTTCACTACATTGGGTCTCATGTATTCAGAGAGTTGAAGAAAGTAGTCCTCATAAGTCAAAGTTTTGAGACATATTGACAAATATGTCTCAAAACAGGATCTTTGACATATGAAATAGATGCATGAATTAATGCGCGAGCAAATGCCCGCGCTCTCTATCCAATAGTCAAACTAATAACGTTGACTGCATACCTAACGAGATTATTTAAATGAAGTAACATCTTTGTTCTAATTATTGCAGTGCACAATAAGCAAAGCTATGTCACTAGATCTCCTCTCGCAGCCGCCACTGTTCATGTCAGGGAGGCTGCAGCAATTATTGCATAAGCACGCCCAATCCTCTCTGATGGCGTCGCTCTCTGGTCAGAAGTCTAATGTCTCACCCCACAAGGTAGATCCCATGGCTGAGAGCGCTGCTGCTAAGGCCAAAGGGGTTTGGCTGACCCATCCATGGTCACTTTTGAGTCTGTCAGACAAGGATAAGGAGAAGCTGTTGCAGGCGGCACAAGAACGAATTGTAATGGAATTGAACTTGCAGAAACAGTGGGAGTCTTCCCAACTTTATGTTGTCCGGGCATTTTAGAGCCACACACCTAGTCTAAGTGATGGAGCTTACACGGAAGATGAATTCAGTGACACAGATTTTTCAGATGCTGACAGCAGAGAAACAGCAAGACAGCAACAAGAGGTATAGCAACGATGACAACTTCCGCACAGACCAACTTGCTAGAGAGGTTTAGAGACTCAAGGAAGAAAAAGATCTGGCGGGCATGAGTAAACTCAACGAAGGCAACGAAATACAATTGAAGTATTGCAATGAGCTAGAGGAAGCTGCTCTGCAAGCCCAGGCCGCCCTCACTAATGGTGACAACAACAGCACAGGTACAAACCTAGCAGTTTGCCTCGCTGTCATCGCCTTCCGTAAGAAACTTGTTTGGCTGGCAAAAGAGTACACATGGCCTGTGGTTAATGAAGCCCTCAGGAAATGTGCCAAAAATGGTAAGGAGCCAGAGAAGGAGGACTTAGATGCGCTATGTCAGAGCACAAAACTGAAAATTCAAGAAGAAGCTCCAATACAAAAGAATTAGATGTTCACCAGGCAGGGGCTACAATAAGAATGGCGGCCACATCTATTGCTACAATTATAGGCAATTGGGACATCTCTCTACTGAATCTCACAGCCCTCAGAAATACGATGGCCGTCTGGAGACTCGAGCTGCCCCAATTTTCCCTCGGCAGCATTTCAATCAGCAAATGCTTTCAATCTTTGATGGGCCCGCCTCCACATCAATTCAGGCAATAGGAGCGGAGAATATGAGCTACCATATTGGCCAGATGCTATTGACCATATTGGTCGGATGTAACTTGCCTGGAATTACCAGTGCATATAATCAAGGGGTACGGTGGTACCAGTTTGTGCAATAAGCATTGGCAATTGTTATGCATGTGGGTATGCTGTGGGTTGAACAGTGTGTAAGGACGATGTTTGCCTTAACAACTTGCTGGAAGGAGTCAACCCCGCATCTAGTAGTAAGCCTCCTACCAGCAGTGACTCTCTTGATATGAGTAAGAGACTCTGAGATAAACTGGCTTGGTGGGAGGCATGGTGTCAGAGCACACTAGTGCTGTCAGTCATTGAATATGGGTACCAATTACCTTGGAATCCTAAGGGTCACCCTGATGTTCCAGAAATGGAACCATGGAGGAGTTAAGAAATTTGTTGATTTCACTAGGTCAGCTATTGGAGAGCTGCTAGAGTCGGGTGTTGCCATAGAATGGCAGGAGGTTAATAAGCCAGTCTGGGTATCCCCCTTGAAAGTCGTGAAGGAAAGAAATTACGGTTAACTCTTGATCTCATAATTCTAAATAAGCACTTGGAGAGCATACCCTTCAGATTTGAAGGATTGAACAAGCTGCCAGAGGTAGTGGAGCCTCAGGCATTATTCTTCTCCATAGACTTGAAGTCCGGGTACCATCACATCGAAATGCACCCAGACTTTATCAAATATTTAGGTTTTCAATTTGAAGGCAAGACTCATGTCTATACCAGTCTACCATTTGGCTTATCTACTGCCCCTTACATCTTTACAAAACTGATAAAACAGGTAGCAGGCGGATGGAAATCTGCAGGAATCAATTTGATTCCTTACTTAGATAATATTCTATTCACTCGCAAAACACCACAGGAGCATGCCTTAATGAAGACTATTGTCACTGATTGTCAGGATGGGGGGATCTGATAAACTTTGATAAAGTTCAATTTGAATGCACCAGAGTGCAGGAGTTCTTGGGAGTGGTCATAGACTCTAGATCAATGAGAATCCACAAAGACACCAAGAGAAAGGCAAAGTTATTGGCCACTCTCGACAGACTGCATGCAGCTTCAGTGAAGCATGAGAAAGTGTCTGTGAGAGAGCTCGCATCTGTTGCTGGCCAAAAATAGCATATGCAGACCTAGCAACCGCCTATACCAGACAAATGTATGCAACCTTGAAAGGCAAATTGATTGCAGTGATACAGTGATCATCTCAGGATATGTCAGAGCTGAATATAATCTATGGAAAGAATTATTTAGCACCTTCAATGATGCAGAGATTAGGATGTATAACTCACCTGATCATGTGCTAGATATAGAGTCAGAAGAAGAGATCTACTATGCTGTGGTCTACAAAGTAGCCAAGAATAAGTACTGGACTTTGGAAAATGCTCCAGATGAGACCTTGTATGGTGATGGGGTCAAGTCACGGTTAGGCAGGGTTCCGGAGACTGTAACTAGCTATGCCAAGATCACAAGAAGGAATCATATTTTGGTGAGGATAATTAACAAGCAAGCTGTTAGAGTCATATAGCAAGGTGGAACTGAGAAGGAGGATCTGTGGACAGTCACTAGGAAATTTATGATAGAGTCAAGGAGAAAGAATCCACCCTCCAAGTGGTCTATAGACCTTGGAGCAATATGAAAATATTAGAAGTGATAGCCAGAGCCAAGGAGAAGGATGATTATTCCTTGAGGCCCAAGTGTTTCCAATGGCTATAGCAGAGATAGGATCCACATTTTGTGGATAGGTTTGCATCCCCTGCAAACGGGAAATTTTTTAGATTCAATTTTGTTCGTTCATGTCCCAAGTCTGCGTTTGACAATGCCTTCTTTGTTAGCTGGAGAGGTTAAACTAACTATGTTTTTGCTCCCCTCAAGCTGATTCCTCAGGTACTTGAGCATGCTAGGAGGCAGAGTACCCAGCTTACTTTGGTTATCCCTAGATGGCAGTCAGCTAGTTGTTGGCCTAATATTGATTGGGGAGCAAGAGAGATGGAATCCTGAGGTAGTGGAGTACATATACATTGGGTATAGCAGGGAGGTCCTGTTGCGAGGAACAGATACTGCAGCTTTTGGAAAAAAATGAATCTCATTCTGTGATATGATAGCTTTACTTCTTCATACCTGTGGCGTGTGAGCAGCTGATGTTATAGCCAGGCATCCTGAGCTCTTAGAGCTAGAGAAGGCCAAAAGATAAGATGTCTTGTAGACTCTTTAAAAGGAGCGGAGTACCCTTGTGGAAGCGTGGTGACTCAAGAGGAACAAAACTAGTGGCAATCATACTTAGGAGTACAGCGGCATATCACTAAGAAAGCTTAGGAAAATTTCTTAACATTTTGAATAGCAAGAAAGTGCTCACAGATGGAATAGGATGAAAGATCTTGTCATTACAAACTCGTAGAAATTTACAGTATTGATAACTGATAAGAAACAAAGAAATTATGCCTATTTATAGTTTTCTACGACGACTGCTTGCCCCTAGGAGGGAGGGCCGCTTAGCAACAAAATTTCTAAGTTTTTGTCATATCGTCCCTTCCAGAATATTTGTGAGTAGGCCAAATCGGCCTCATCCGACGTGTCAGGCCAATTTGACGTTCACATGCATGCATCAAAATATCTAGAATATACTAGCTTAGGCGCGCTAGGCAAATCCAAAATTTCTAGGTAAATTGACCTGGTCGACACTCCGCGTCAGCCAAAATTACGTGAAGGTTTGAATTTACTCTAACGGCTCAGATTGCTCGACGCTGTCGATCAATCCGACGATCGCGCTCGCCGCGAATTAAGAACAGTCGTTGACCAACCTTGAACCTAATTAAACTTCAGAAATCCATAACTCTCTTAATACTTAACCAAATTCGACAAATTTTATATCAAAATGACCACAAAAATGCACTTTACACTTCTATGACCTTACATCATCCCCCTCCTCAAGATGCGAAGACCTCAATGCGTTCTGCAAATAACGCCTCAACTTACTTTTACAATGAGTCAAGTTGACCTCTGGCTCCCAAGTGTTGGCGTCCGCATGGTAGCCTTTCCACTTAACCAGATACTCTTGAACAAATCGTTGACCTCGCTTGACTCGTCGATCGTCGACAATCACCTCCACTTCATACTCCAGTACATCATCGATCTCGACCGGTGGTGGCGGTGTAGGTAGTAATTTTGGATGTCCTTCATTCGGGTCAACGTGTGGCCGCATATAACTGACATGGAACACATCATGTATACCCCAGCCTGAAGAAAGTTTCAACTTGTAGGCCACTGGAATCACCTGCTTGAGCACCAAAATGGACCTGTGAATTGTGCTCGCAATTTCCTCTTGCCCGTGAAACGTAGATTCTCTGTTGACAAGAGTAATTTGTCACCCACATGGAATGTCACTTCCCTCCTGTGCTTGTTAGCATACTTGACCTGCTTGAAAGGGGCGGGGTGCCCTAGTGGAAGCGTAGTGACTCACGGGGAAGAGAACTAGTTGCTATCATACTAGAGAGTACAGCGGCATGTCACTAAGAAAGTTTAGGAAAATTACTCAGTATTTTGAGTAGCAAGAAAGTGCTCACAAATGGATTAGGATGAAAGGCCCTGTCATTACAAACCAGTAGAAATTTACAGAAGTGAAAAATTGATAAGAAATGAAGAAAAGTTATGCCTATTTATAGTCTCTGCCTAAGTGCTCCTCTCTAGGAGGAAGCTACGGGATTTCCCGAGTGTTCGTCAATTCGTCCCTTCCTGAATATTTGTGAGTATGCTAGATCAGTCTGATCTGATGTGTTGGGTCGAATTGATGTCCACATACATGCATCGACATTACTAGAATATTCTATTTTAGGCGCGCTAGGCTAAACCGAAACTTCTAGGTAAATTGACCTAGTCGGCACTCCGCGTCAGCCGAACTTACGTGAAGGTTCGAATTCACTCTAACGGCCCAGATCGCTCAACGCTGTCGGTCAATCCGATGGTCACGCTCACCGCGAATTATGGACAATCATCGACCAACCTTAAAACTAATTAAACTTCCAAAATTCATAACTATCTCAATACTTAACCAAATTTGACACACTTTATATCAAGATAACCAAAAAAATACACTCTACAGTTCTATGACTTTAAATCATATATCTAAATGACTCAAAAATGCACTTTATAAGTCTATGACCTTACACTGCTCTTCCTGTGCCTTCTGTATAGACGTCTTCGCCATGTCCAAAGTCTTCGCCATCTGCTCCATAAAAGCTTGTGTAGTAGGAACCTGAGTTTCCTTGGCCTTCTCGAGCAAGATGTTCCCTAGATGATAATCTTCTCTTCCATAAACCATAATGAATGGTGACTGCTTGGTCAATCTCTGCACGCTGTTATTGTAGGCAAACTCCAACCCTGGCAGCTTCTTGTCCCACTCTGAAGGGTCTTCCATAGAGAAACTCCTGAGCACCTCTTGTAGAGTTCTGTTGAGCCTCACTCTACCCGTCTGTCTTAGGATGATAGGAAGTGCTCATACTCAGCTTGGTCCCCATCAAAGTAAACAATGACCGCCAAAAGTTGCTAGTAAACTTTGGATCCCAATCTGAAACAATCACCTTCGGCAACCCATGTAGCCTAAAAATATGATCAAAGAATAGCCGCGCTACATCTACTGCCGTACAAGTCTTGTTCATGGGAATGAAAAGAGCCACCTTGCTGAATCTATCTGGCACAATCCATACTGCACTGTGTTCTTGACCACTCACTGGTAAAGATATGATGAAGTCACAGCAATTTGCTCCCAAGGATACTCTGGAATAGGCAGGGTTGCAATGTACCTCCCTTCTTTTGATTTGGTGTCTTGTTCCGCTGGCAAGCATCGCAACTCTTGATCCACTCCTCAATGTTCGTGTCCATATTCCTCCAATAGTACTATCGTTTCAGCACGCTTGCCGTCTTCTCGTGTCCAAAGTGTCCAGCATATAGGCAATCACGATGCTCCGCAAGTAGTAAGTCTCGTAGCTCCTTGACGTCGGGTACCACCACTCTTCTGGAATCACCATGATACCATATGCCGTCCTCCTTTTGCATACTTGAGTTGGACTCAGCTGCTCCACCATCAGCAAACGTCTCCCTCATGACCTCTCTTAAGCTTCTCCTTGAAGTCCATACTCTTCTTGATGATTGAGAGAGCTGCAAGGTCACACCTCTTGGATAAAGCATCTGCAGGGTTGATCTACTCAGGTAGGTACTCAATCTTGTGGTCGAACTGTTGCAAAAACTCCATCCACCTTGCCTGTCTTGGTGTCAACGTTGGCTGTGTCATAAACTTTTCCAAGCTCTTGTGGTCGGTTTTGATGAAAACTTTTCGTTTGTCCACATAATATCGCCAAATCCTCAAAGCCTGGATAAGAGCCAACATCTCCCGCTCGTGTGTTGCATAATTCTTCTCAGCAGGACTCAACTTCCTGCTCTCATATGCCACACGTTGTAATCCTTTGCCCTGGTCCTGGAGAAGAATGGCTCCCACTACAAAGTTTGATGCGTCCGTGATGATGGTGAAAGGAAGCTCTGGACTGGCGATTGTCAACACAGGTGCTTGTGTCAACAACTCCTTAATCTTCTCAAAGGCTTGCTGCTCCTTGTCACCCTACTGTAACGATCTGAGCTATTTAGGGCGTATTTAGGAATATTCCTATAACTACCTACAATACGTTACGCTATATATCAACATATTGTTGATAAATGATTGCATCTTGATATATTATTCGCCACACATGTGTGCCGACTAATTGATGGTCGATTAGCAAAACGACCAAGATGCTATTGCAAAAAGCGTTGTAAAGTAATTTGACTACTTTGCAATAGTTTGACATGATTAATCATAAGGTACTTTTATTAATTATGAGATAATAACCTAATTAATCTTTGATTATTTAAGTTGATATGATTATGATTATTTTTAAATAATGCCTAAGTCATAGATTTCGGATTTACGACAAGTCGTAAAGCCGAGCGAAGTCGAAAAGTCAAACAAGTTATTTACGCAAAGTTACTTTGCATCCAGGCGGATTCAAACCCGCGACACCTCGTTTGAAACGTTCACACCTAACCAATTGGCAAAGTAGTTTTTACGGACTACGTGGTCATGACAAAACATGGTGTACGCGACCATTCGCGACTACGCAATCAGTCTCGTCTTTTCGAGGAAACTCATAGACGTGACTACGAACAATCACGTCTATTTGAAAAGTCGAATCGATGTGACTCGCCGATTTGGCTTGAAACGATTTGACGCGGTTCGTCGAAAGTCTCGAAATCTCCACATGGCGTGATTTCGTGCATTTGGTCAAAATGGTCACATCTATTTGACCGTTTTCGTTGACATGACCAGTGCCCTAGGTGGTGACTCGAAGCACTCGATGCCTCACGTTGTGCGGGTATAAATACCCACAAGAACCATTGTGAGTGCAACTCTCACAAATTCTAAAGTTTTGAACGACTCCTTTCTGAACAGCTTAGAAAAGTTCCTCACGATACTCTTGAAAGTTCGAATTGTTACATTGGTATCGGAGCAAGTCTTTGCTCCACTATGAAAATTAGTGCAGAATCGTTCAATTTTATGCTTGATTGGTTCAAATTTGCAAAGCAATTTTATTTTTTTTTGGTGGTTTGCAAAGACACTAACTTGAGTTATTGTTGTGCTTTTGCCGAGGTAATCGACGAGGAGACAAGGGGCCTGCTTCAAGCCGAATCCCGTCGAATCTTCCATGCCCAACCATGTCAGTCTGGTTGGCCCGAGAAGACCCGTCGACAAGCAGGGGCCTGAGGGGCCTCATTTTCTCAACGGAGCCAAGGAAATCCTTGGCCTAAGTCAAGAAGTGGCAGGGGTGGCTCTGACGCGCCTGTACCCCATCGCCTGGTTGAATCGTCCGCGAGGGTGGGGGCGTTGTCGTCCTTGCCTCCTCGCTCTCGTTTTGACAGCAAGGGGGGGGGTCTTGGGTTTCCCTCGCTCTCCCCTTGTTCACTTTGGTCACAGGGGTCTGTGTTATACCCCCTGGCCCGTTTAAAACGTGCGATCGGCATCGCACGGACCCTAGTTTTGAAGTACTCGCGTATCGGCCTAGCTTGCCGTACCGATACTTCGTATCGCATACGTATACGTATCAAAAAAGAACTTATAAAAACTAGTGGTCTGTTTTTATTCATTTAACACCAAAATAAGATTTTCCCTTCCAAAGGCGGATGATTGACCCAATTTTTTTAATGACCATCAATACTTGACGCGCATGTCATTCTTCACTTAACGCGATCGACAAAACTTACAATTATCAAAGTTTCCAAAAGGTACAGCCGCAAGCAACTTTGGCGTATTTTGGCGTATTTTACGAATAATTTTGGCACACCCGTATAAACGTATCCGTACAAGCCGTATCCGTACAGGTCGTATCCGCATGTCAAACTAGGGCACGGACGAGCACGCCCGTGGCTAATTTGTAACTTTGAATCAGCCCGGTGGGCTCAGTTTGTGTTCGTTTTGGTCGTCGTATAGCCGCGCCATAGCGTTATGCTGACGCCATGCGGCGTCAGCATAATCCAATAAGTCTATCCGCGGGGGGGGGTCCTGGGCTTCCCTTGCCCCCCGTTTCTCTCGTCTTTCTTCTAGGGGGTCTTGTGGGGACTCTTTGAGGCCGTCCGATGTCGCGGCCCATGTATAGCGGCCCCGGATGTTCCGCGGCCACTTTTTAAATATGCCAGGAGCCCGGTGGGCTCCTTTTGATTTGTTTTGAGCCTGCATGGCCATCACGTGATGTACGGCCGTCTTGCGTCCGCACAAAACGGACCAGGCATGTGTGCCTGGCCCAAGCGTCTGTTTAGCAAGCAACATAAGTGGAAAATTTATTCGATTGGGGGGGGGGCATTTGCATATTTACCCCCTGCCCGTGCGGTCTTGCCACTAAGGGCGGCAAGTCCCGCTTTTCTGTTGGGGACCTGTTTTGGTCCCTTCTGTCACATAAAAGATCTGCCCGGGGCCCGTTTTGGCCCCGACATATTGTTCACTGGAATATTTATGCCAGCAAACAAAGACTGGGATTTGAAGTAATTCATCCCACGAAGGGGTGGCCCGGGTTTTATGGGAAACAGTCGGGTTTACCCTGATTGACTTTTGCGGACGAGGTGAGTGTCCCACAAGTTCAAATCCGTCGAGCCTGTGTGTGGACTTTATGTCCCGTAGCACACAAGAGGATTTTATTTGGTAGAATCCTAGATAGGGGAGTGTGGATTTTACAAAATCTATGGGCTTCCCCTGATTAACTTTGTATGGACTTTCTGTCCCATAGCACATAAAAGGGTATTCTTCGGTAAAACCCTAGATAGGGGAGTTCGGATTTTACGAAAATCTGTGGACTTTCCTTGATTGACTTTTATGGTCAAGCGAGACTATTTATTGGTCCCCCTTGCACATGTCAAGTCACCATTTGCAACCGTATGGGCCATTTTGCCCTGTTGCAAATAAGGGATCAGCACGGATTTTGTGAATGTTTGCCACCCATCCCACCCACATTGTGTTCATTCGTGCTACGCGCATTTTTCGACACAATCGACGGGCTCTCAGCCCGAAGGTCTTTTCCCTGTCATGATTTATTAAGTCGAAGTCGTTGCACGTATTCGAGCTACAAGCGTGTGAGCGATCAACCTCGAACGGGCAATTGCCTCTTTGCATTTGTGTGATTTAGTTTATTAAGTTGCTATGCTCGCATGCCTAGGGGATAGATGCCACGTGACAAGTCAACACTTGTCACGTGCGCCAGACCTACTAGACACACCAGAGGTACGAATATCCCGTCCAAAACTGGACGGTGGCACTTGACTTTGTATACATAGCCACTACAGGCCGCAGGGACCCAAGCGACAGCCCGAAGCAAAGGCAACAAGGGTCGAGGGGGCCGCGTGGAGCCACCGGAAGGTGGCGGGCTTTTGCGCTTGGCCCAGGCTCACACGACAGCCAGCCCGAGCACTTTATTGTGCTCGGCGCCAAGCGACGAGAGCCACCGAGGCCACGTGGCGTATATGTGTGTGTATGCAAAGGTAGATCTTAGATGAAGACTACATGCATTGAATCCGCGCCTAATCCGTCGGGTTTCCAGGAGTATAAGTACTAGAGATGTTCCTAGAGAGACATCTTTTTAGAAGTCCCCATTATGCCAGTTGTAAGTCACAGAGATCATCAGTAAAACTTACACTGTTATCCCTTGTGTTTTCAGCACCACTTAGTCTCTCTCTTGTGAAGAGCAAGCCTTGCTGGCTTCCAGTCACTTGAAGAACTTTACAAGTGGTGAGCAAATTCACAGCTTAAACCCCTGCCATAGGACTACTCCCGAAGATCATGATGTGCTTCCAGTGATCTTTTGGGCCATACTTCATTAGTTGTATTCCTACCAGTTTACATTTTTGAGGTGCTCACTCTGGAGAGTACACACTCCCTTATCTCTAAAAAGATATCTCTTTGCTTCGCTTACAAGCATTTAAAATCTTGAGCGTATGCCTACTCCAAGTGGGCTCGCTTATCAGCCTTACCACGAAAGGGTTAGTGGGCAAGACTCAGACTCAGATCTCAGTGCCATCACAGAACCTTCTGAAGGGGATCATCAAGTGCCTCTTCAGCCTGTAGCTGTCATTGAGCCATAGCCTCAGTGGACTTATATTGATCTACAGAGCTCTATGGCAAGAGACCAGGATACAAAGGTAGATAAGGCCCCCCTCTTCCGTTTCAGCGGTAGGCCAGGCACCTGTGATCTGGACGACACCATCTCTGAGTTTGAGGTTGACTTTGAGAACGCGAAGCTCAAGACGCCTGCGCTCACTAAAGCGGTGTACGAGCTGCACCGCTTCTATCGCCGCAAGGATGAGACGATTCGCATGATGTACCGGCGCCTGACCCACCTACGACGAGACGTGGGCACTGTCACCAACCGGGAGGCTGCGGAGATCTTCTTGCGAGCCATCGATCCGCGTCTGAGGGAGAGGGCCATCGCTCCTCTCATTGATCGCGCCGGCGTCAACTACACGCTGGAGGATGCCTACAAAGCTGTAGAGCGTCAAAGTCTGGCTGCCGCATTGAGCAACATCAGCGATCGTGTGGGCCCCGCATCCACTGGCATACGCCAGGAAGCACCGGTGCTGCCCTCCTCGACAGCACGCTTTTCTCCTGCCCGCCAGCACCAGCAGCAGCATTCGCAATGCTCGCAGTTGCCAGCACAGACGCAGTCTCACAACGCGCCACGTGGCCGTATCTCCATGGCCGCAACGACGGGCGACCTTTGCTGGGCATGTGGAGAGACGAGCCACACACGTCGTGAGTGTACTCTGGCGCAGAACGGCAGGCCAGGTGACTGCACAACCTGCGGCAAAGCAGGCCATGAAAGTCGTATGCTTGCAGCGCGACACGGAGGTTGGACGCGCTCATGATGATCCTGCGCCCTCTTCAGGCCAGCAAGGCATGCAGAACCCTTGCACGAGAGGACGCCCCACGATCACGGCAGCCACGGCTACGACAAATGCTGCGCTGACCCCCACGGAGGACATCTTCAACTACGGCAATCTCAGCGATGCGCTAGCTGCGTCCGAGGCGGAGAACGCGCGACTCCGCGCCCTATTTGCTGCCGACAGCTTTGACACCCGCGGAGCCTTGGACGCACATGCACTCCCGGCCGACGCTGTGGCACTGACATCTGGCGACAACGCAGCACGTGCACGCACGCCCAATGCCGACATCTGGCAGTCCTTGAGCCGGCCACATGCCGCAGCAGCAGCGTTGCAGCCATGCGCACGTCCGCATTACAACAGAGCGCCTATGACGGCAGCTACGGCTACAACGGATGCCGCGCTAACCCCTGGGGTCGACTATTGCAGCTTTGACAACATTAGCGATGCGCTCATGGAGGCCAACGCCGAGATCGCGCGTCTACGAGGCCTCGGCGTCGTCAACAGCTATGATGCGTGCGCAGCGCAGTTCATGCACAATCCTTCGACCAACGCTACGGGGTTAACATCCGACGGTGGCGCAACTCTTGCGTGCACCCCCAGCGCCGACATTATGCAGCCAAAGTGCCTGCCAAGTTGCGTACAACAGCGTTGCAACCACACGCACGTCCGCATGACGACGAAGCGTCTAGGACGAAAGCTGCAGGCGCCGACGACGTTGCGTCTACAGTCCCAACGCACCTCGCGCTGACACCTCTCAGCTGCGAGAGGGTATGCACCAACGCGCTGACAGATGGCAGGCCTCAGGCCTGCGCAGCTCTGGAAGCCCACGCTGCACATGACCCCGCTGACGGGTCGATGCTGTAGCTACGCGCTCGTCCGCACGACAACGAAGCGCTCATGACGAGGGCTGCATACGTCGACCGTGACGCGTTTGCAGATCCAGCGCGCCCGGCTCTTACACCTGTCAGCAGCAATAGGGCAGGCCTCGACAAGCAGATAGGTGGCAGGCCCTCGGCTTGTGCAATCCTGGCAGTCCACGCTGCACAGAGCCCCGCTGACGGGTCAACGCAACCGCCTCGCGCACCTCCGCACGACAACGGAGCGCCCATGACGAAAGCCGCAGGCACCGACATCGACGCCTCTGCAGGCCCGCCTCGCCCCGCGCTGACACCTGTCAGCAACGACATGGCGAGTACCAATAGGTTGATCGATGGCAGGCCCAAAGCCTGTGTAGTCCTGGCAGTCGACGATGCAAGCGTACTCACCAACGGGTCCCCGAAGCAGCCAGCGCAGCCCGCAAAGACGTCGACACACGCGCCTTTTCAGTTCGCTGCCCTGATGGAGCCAGCAGGGCTGCACAGCGCATGTGCAGCGACAGGTGACGCCCTGACGCGGACCCGCCAGTCGGCCATTCCGGCTGCAGCTTCAGCAGCCGTGCAAATTACGGCCGTGCGGACGTGCCCAATGTTGCGCACGAGCACGCAGCCACGGGACAGCCGCCCGCTGCTGGCTGCTGCTAGCAGCAGGTCCCAGCGGCCGCCGCCACGTATCGCGCACACGCTGGCCAAAGCGCCGACCTTTGGCAGTGGCATGGCCAAGCGCACACGCCCATCTATACCGACGCAATGATTTGCTCAACGCACGTTCGGCAGCAACACAGTCAACACATCTCCGACAGCAGCTGCGCACATGGCGCAACACCGGCAGCCAACAACGCGGACGGCTCCTACGTTGCCACGCGCCCTGCCACAGCATCTCCGGCCTGGCACAAGTCTGGGACAAACCTGCCGCAGAATCGGCAGAAGTCTGGCAGAGGTTCAGGCCAAGTTGGGAGTAGGCTAGGCACAGGCCTGGCGGAGGTTCAACACAGGTTCGGCTCGCACCTGATTACAGCCGCCGCGACTACACCCTCTCGTCGCTCCACGCACGCCTCGACCACCTTTGTTTGCCACGCACGCACGCTGCCACTTGGCAGGAGCGCAACGGCCGCCAGGGCACCACGCGAGCGTATGCTGCTGGCAGCAGCCGATTGGCCAGCAGCCTCACACAAGAGAAATGGGCCTGACCAAGGACGCCGCACAGAGGAGGCACCACGTCTTCCGCGTTTCTTCCGCGTGCTCGAGCCGCTGCCAGCGCCTGTTGCTCTCGCGCCTCACGCACTCGCCTCGCCTATGACGACGGTGCAGCTCAGCGCTGAAGTCGTCTCCCTGGCCTTTGCACCGCATGCCAGCGGTCTCCTTTGCAGACCTTAGAGTAACGCTGGAGGCGACGAGGCAGGCAGCTCAGCTGCTGTTGCAGCCTCGCAGTGGAGGTCTACGCACCGCCGCGGGCAAGCCAGCGTCTGACGCCGCCGCCGCCGTGCTCTTTGCACCCGCGCGACCTGCGCATGAGCGTAGGACGATAAGCAGTCCTAACGCCGCCTTTTTGGATAACGCGTAGGGGATCGTGCTCGTCAACACTCAGGCCCCGCAGCGGATCATGTTCGACACGGGCGCGCAGCCGGTCCTCATTGGCCTCAGCTACTTCCGACGGCTGGGCCTCTCTTCAAACGACTTGGAGGATTCGCCGACGCGGATCGACACGGCAGCTGGCACCTCCGAGTTTGTGATTGGGCGCACACGACTAGCGCTTTGCTTCACCTTCAGGCCAGGGACAATGGACGAGACAACCATCCATCGGCACGCCCTCGTGACTCGCTCTGAGACCTTTGACGTCCTCTTGGGACAGGAGGTGCTCTTTCCCATCGGCGCCGCGGTTGACAACTGGACCGAGCGCGTCCAATATCGGCCCGACTGGCGTTCAGGAGAAACCCGCACGGCTTCTTTGCCGCTCGACATCGTGGACCGACGTCCGGCCATGACCGCTCTCTACGGCTTCCACGTCGGCTGCCCAAACCTACAACTGGCGCACGTGCCAGCTGAGACTGGTTCTGTTGCAAGTGCTTAGCGTTAGCACTAGGCAGCAACAGCTCATCAGCTGGAGGCTGAGAGCTAGGGGGGGATTAAAACATCCAACGCTTGCCTCCCTTTTTGGCTATAAAGCCCCATGTATTGTAGACTTCATTGCAGCAAAGCCTGCTTGCTTATTATGCATTGCTTGTGTCGATAGTACGCACCCGACCTCCTAGCGCACGACAGCTGTCATGATTTATTAAGTCGAAGTCGTTGCACGTATTCGAGCTACAAGCGTGTGAGCGATCAACCTCCAACGGGCATTTGCCTCTTTGCATTTGTGTGATTTAGTTTAGTAAGTTGCTATGCTTGCATGCCTAGGGGATAGATGCCACGTGACAAGTCAACACTTGCCACGTGCGCCAGACTTACTAGACGCACCAGAGGTACAGGCCGAATACCCCGTCCAAAACTGGACGGTGGCACTTGACTTTGTATTCATAGCCACTACAGGCGGCAGGGACCCAAGCAACAGCCCGAAGCAAAGGCAACAAGGGTCGAGGGGGCCACGTGGAGCCACCGGAAGGTGGCGGGCTTCTGCGCTTGGCCCAGGCTCACACGACAGCCAGCCCGAGCACTTTATTGTGCTCGGCGCCAAGCGATGGGAGCCACCGAGGCCACGTGGCGCCATCGGAAGGTGGCAGGCACCTTCAAGTGGCCCAGGGGCACTTAAATGCCCGTCACTCGGGTCCAGGCACTTCTAAGTGCCCGACACCCAAGTGGCGAGGCCATCAAGGGCCCCCAGGGCCACCGACCGACAGCTGCAGCCCGTCGATTGGCCCATGCGCACCCGACCAAGATGTGCTCAGCCGACAGGAACTGTCACAACCTGCAGGAGTACCACGGCTTAGCGGGCAACCGTCTGATTGCACAAACATAAGTGTGCAAGCTTGTCTCACAAGCTTAGCATGTGCTAGAGTGAGCTCCACCTAGCACAAGCATTTAGCATATTCTAACATCTCGCTTTTGATTGGATTGAGTAGTAACTAGCCTATTGGAGCGCTAGCACGATAGGTATATGTGTGTGTATGCAAAGGTAGATCTTAGATGAAGACTACATGCATTGAATCCGCGCCTAAACCGCCGGGTTTCCAGGAGTATAAGTACTAGAGATGTCCCTAGAGAGACATCTTTTTAAAAGTCCCCATTATGCTTGTTGTAAGTCACAGAGATCATCAGTAAAACTTACACTTTATCTCTTGTGTTTTCAGGACCACTTAGTTTCTCTCTTGTGAAGTGCAAGCCTTGCTGGCTTCCAGTCACTTGAAGAACTTTACAAGTGGTAAGCAAAGTCACAGCTTAAACCCCTGCCATAGGACTACTCTTGAAGATCATGATGTGCTTCCAGTGATTTTTTGGGCCATACTTCATTAGTTGTACTCCTACCAGTTTACATTCTTGAGGTGCTCACTCTGGAGAGTACACACACCCTTGATTAAAACATCCAACATTTGCCTCTCTTTTTGGCTATAAAGCCCCACGTATTGTAGACTTCATTGCAGCAAAGCCTGCTTGCTTATTATGCATTGCTTTGTGTCGATAGTATGCACCCAACCTCCTAGCGCACGACATCCATGACATTGTCACAATTGTAGATTCTACGGGAATCGACTCCATTGGGCATTTTCTGGATTGACCGACGAGTCGTCAAGGTTGGTCACGTTTTGACCAGATTGACATGTTGTTTTGATTTTTTAGATTAAAATCTTGATTCTTTCATCTTCTCTTTCTCCATCCTTTGGCATGATGCTTTTGCATCTGATTCATCTTGTCAATTGTGACTCGACACAACGCTCACTCAAACCATGTCAAGGTTGGCATCGCATTTTACTTGATAAAGTGCCAAATTCTTGTGTTTTTGTTTGACAATCGACAAAAATCTGCATATTTTTGCAATTTTCCTATTTCGCATCGTCAACTTGTTTTATCGTTTTACGATGATCGATGCACTTCAAGAGCGTTAGGTTGCAACCTCTCGAGTTCAAACTTGTTGTGTTTGCTTATGGTTGTGTAGCCCTCACATGCGACATTAAGTGCGCTTAAGTCTCGTACAAAGGGATCACAAGAGTTGTGCGCGTATCGCACTGTCACATGCATAGCTTACACTTGAGAAGGTTGGCCTCGCTATTACGTACGACGTAATCAAGCGTTGTTCAAATGGTCTCCAGTTGTCCAACGATCCAAGGAATCATAGTCTTGTATGGTACCATTTTGTGGCATACTTTAGATGACTCTCGATTCCTTAACGCTTGTTTGCATGCGTTACCAAGGATTATGTGTCCACGTTATATTCCCATTTGGACTACAACAAACGCCAATGATGCGTTGACAGAATACAAATGCCAACACGGTTGGCATATGATGCGATTGCACTGTAGGAGCACAACATCAGACAGACTCTGATGGGTTCTCCATACAACTCGTTCGTGACGTTCTTTGTGATTCGGTCACATACGTCACTGATTCCGCTTATAAACGACGTTGTGATACGTTCACTTCGACAGATGCGCATTGTTGTACTGGAACATGTTGAAAGGTTGTGGGTTTGCCCAGCCCTGGCCAAAGTTGCTTAAGAGCAACGTGGCCTGTTCTCGTCTGTACTCCGTGCGTGTTAGTTTCATTGATTTGCAAGATACTTCATGAGTATTTGCAACAATTTGTCAGTATTGGCTTCGCCATATACTCCTCTTAAAGGGATAAACATATCGTTAATTTGGGACATGATAAGACGCATTTTGCGTTTGAGCGCATTACGTATGCCCTCACCTTTACGCTCGTTCTCACATTGGCCAATCCAAACCTGCTTGCGGAGCAGTTGAGGATGCGTCAGGTGTTGGGAAAGGAGGTTGTTTTGCTGCAGGCAGACACGCCTAATGATGTTGAGAGTCGAAAGCTAACAACTGCCTCACTCACGCAGTTCTATATGCTTTACAACATTTGGCAAGGTTATTTGGAAGGCTACAAGGGTTGGACAGTGGTTACGGATCACTGCTCAAATACCTTCTTCCAAGATTAACAAGCCAACGCTATCGAGGCGGCAAATGAGATGGTTTGAGTTCTTGCAACGGTTCCGCTTTAACTGGGATGGATCGCTTTGGTCGCAACCATGCTGCGGACCCTCTAAGTTGAATTTCCCATCTCCACTTGAGAATGGGGACTATTGCTAGTTTGCAAGAACAAAATGGTCAAGTTTCAAAGGCGGCCACTCTTGATTCTGCGGTACCCCCCCAGACGTCTGCCGATGACCGGCCTGGTGACGAGGGCCAACTCGATTTGGATAGCATGCATACCTCGGAATCATTGACCTGCATCAACTGTTTTAGCGAGGGCTATCTCAAAGATCCGTTTTTCCTAGATCTCCAAGGTACTGGCTTGAATGGTGTAGCCGTAACGTTGGACAGTATGGACAAAAGGAAAGGACACTCAAACTATTTTTAAGGACGGTTTTTGGTGACACAATGGGCGCATTGTGATCCCAGAAAGCCAAGTAAGATATGTGCTACTACGCAAAGCGCATGAATCTTCGTACTTAGGTCATTATGGATTTACCAAAACCACACACGCTTTGCGCCGAGAGTACGTTTGGTCGTCTCTCAAGGTTGGTGTTGCCGAGTACAACACCAAATGCGCAATATGCCGGAGGAAAACACCGAGCAATACGTTGTCGGTTGAAACGCTGCAACCATTGGAACTTGGATGTGCTTTCTGGTAAAGCATGAGCCTCGACATTGTCGTGGAATTGCTTACCATCGATATAGGACACAATGGGGTGTTAACGATCGTGGATCGTTTCATTACGGTGGTGCACTTCGATGGCCACTAAACCATCATTTGATGCAATCGAGACTGCTCGTCTCTTCATTGATCACGTGTTCAAGTTGCCTGGCATGCCGAACGAGATCATAAGTGATCATGCCACTAGATTTACAAGCAACTTCTGACAGGAAGTTTGTTCGTACTTCGGCACAACACTTAAGATGTCCACTAGCTTCCATTCTCAGACCGATAAGCCCGACGAAACGAATGAACCGCGTTCTGCAACAGTTCCTTAGGCATTATGTGAATCCTCGCCAAGACAACTGGGACACCCTCCTTTCAGTTGCAGAGTTTGCAGTAAATAACGCTTATCAGGAAAGTGTTAAGGAAATTCCGTTTTTCCTTAATTATGGAAGACATCCGCACACTCCCCTGACTTCCGTCATTTTTGATCAGACGGGGATGTCAACATGAGAGTACCAAGTGCTCGCCTCTTTGTCCACTCTCTTCAAAAGGTGCACAAACAAGCAAAGATGGCTCTAGCCGCCACTCGAGACCGGCAGAAGAAGTTGGCTGATACGCACAAGATTGAAATGAGTTTACAAGGTGGCAATACAATGCTTTTGCAAACTAAACCTGCATCCTAAACTCAAGCAGCCAGGAAAGCAAAAGCTTCTGCCTCGTTGGGTAGGCCTTTTTATCGTGACTGCAAAGGTTGGACCTGTTGCATACCGACTGGATTTGCCTAAATTTATGGGGCGAACGCATCTTGTGTTCCATGTCAGTTTACTTAAGCTGTTTTGATCTGATGGCTGCTATCAGCCACAGACACCGAAATTGGAACTCGCCGATGATGATAAAGCCTGGGATGTAGAGGACGTCTTAGGACACCGCTATACCCGTCATAAGCCTCCACGAGTGGAGCTTTTGATCAAGTGGCTTCATTACAATTCCAGTTGGAATTCGTACAAACCGCAGGACGAGATTCTACTTAATTGTAAAGACCTGGTTCAACAATATTGGTTACGATGGGGTACTGCTCAAAAGTTTTTCCCCATGGCAAGTGTGCTACCTGGGACAATTTGTAAGCCAAGGAACAAACGCAAAAGAGAAGCGGCCAAATAATTGCTCTTTTTTGTCCCTGTGATGATGCAAAGATTTTCGCTGACTGTGTTTAACGCTGATTACGGTCAGTATTGTATGACACACTCGACTTAAAAGACGATGCTTAACGAGGACGTTAAGTTCTTTTAAGGGGAAAGGAGTGTGACAATCTAAGCTATTTTAGGCGTATTTAGGAATATTCTCCTAAGTACCTACAATACGTTACGCTATTTATCAATATAAATGATTGCATTTTGGTATATTATTCGCCACACGTGTGTGCCGACTAATTGATGGTCGATTAGTGAAACGACTAAGATGCTATTGCAAAAAGCGTTGTAAAGTAATTCGACTACTTTGCAATAGTTTGACATAATCAATCATAAGGTACTTTGATTAATTATGAGACAATAACCTAATTAATCTTTGATTAATTAAGTTGATATGATTATCATTATTCCGGATAATGCCTAAGTCATAGATTTCGGGTTTATGACAAGTCATAAAGCCGAACGAAGTCGAAAAGTCAATCGAGTTAATTATGCAAAGTTACTTTGCATCCAGGCGCATTTGAACCCGCGACTCCTCGTTTGAAACGTTCACACCTAACCGATTGTTAGAGTAATTTTCCAAACTACGTGGTCATGACGAAACGACGTGTACGCGACTATTCGCGACTACGCGACCGGTCACGTCCATTCGATTCGAGGAAACTCATAGGCGTGACTACGAACATCACGTCTATTCAAAAAGTCAAATAGATGTGACTACGCCGATTTGGCGCGATTCGTCGAAAGTCTTAAAATCTCCACATGGCGTGATTTCGTGCATTCGGTCAAAATGGTCACATCCATTTGACCACTTTCGTTGACATGACCAGTGCCCTAGGTGGTGACTTGAAGCACTCGATGCCTCACGTTGTGTGGGAATAAATACCCAGAAGAGTCATTATGAGTGCAACTCTCACAAGCGCTAATTCTGCAGTTTTGCACGACTCCTTTCTGAACAACTTAGAAAAGTTCCTCACTATTCTCTCAAAAGTTAGAATCGTTACACCTACAACCACTTCTCTTGCTTCTTCAACATGTCCGTGAGCGGTGCACACACCTTGGCAAATCCTTCAATGAAACGTCAATAATAATTTGCCATGCTAAGGAAGCTTCTGAGCTGATGAATATCAACAAGTACCGGCCAATCTCTGACTGCTTGCACCTTCTTCTGCTCCACCTTGACTCCTTCAGCTCCCACTATGTGTCCAAGAAACTCGACTTTCTTGAGACAAAAGTCGCACTTGCTTATCTTTCTATACAGCTTTTGATCTCTCAAGACCTCCAACACCTTCCTGAGATGCTCCACATGCTCCTCCAAGGTCTTCTAATAGATCAAGATGTCGTCCAAAAATACCACCACAAACTGGTCCAAGTAGGGTCTGAAGATACTATTCATGAGTCCCATGAATGTAGCAAGTAATTTAGTCAACCCAAAAGGCATAACTGTGAACTCGAATAAACCATAGCGAAACCTGAAAGCAGTCTTCCGAACATCTCCTTTTGCAATCCATACCTGGTGATAGCCACTCCTCAAATCGATCTTCGAGGAATACTTCGTCTTGACAAGCCTGTCAATCAGCTCGTTCACTCATGGAAGTGGGTACCTGCTCTTGATGGTGACCTTGTTGAGTGCCTAGTAGTCGACACACATCTTTATAGTCCCATCCTTCTTGTTCACAAATAAGACAAGCGCCGCAAATGGAGACTCGCTGGATTGGATAAATCCCTTCTCCAATAATTCTGTGAGCTGCTTCTTCAACTCATCCAACTTCGCAAACGATTGTCAATAGACGGGTCTGACTAATGGCTTGCTCCCTGTTTGCAACTTGATCTTGTGCTCCATAGCTCTCTGTGGAGGTAATCCTGCAGGTAGTTCCTCAAGAAACACGCACTTGAACTCCTCCAACAGCGCCTTAATTTGGACAGGCATCTCAGCAGGCTTCTTCTTCTCTTAAGTAGTTGGGTTTGGCTCCTTCTAAGCAAGGGGATCAAACACCACTACTTGCTCCTTTAGCAACGCGCGCTCGCCCAGGCTTTTAGGATTCACGCTTGCTCCATCTGATGACCGGGCCAGGGCCACCGAAACAAGGTACATCTCCTTCACCTGATTCGTCCTGCATAGCTTCTTAACTTGCAGGCTCAACAGAAGACAGTTCCTTGTGGTTGTATCCACCTCCACCTCTTTCGCTGTCTCTATTTGACCATCACGCCCTTGGACTTTTACTTGTCCTGTGATCCAGTTGACTTTTCTGAGCCATGGTCGGCCTAATATAACCTCATGGCGACCCAACTCTGCCTGCTCCATAACTTCCTTACTCCGGTGCCCCGCTACTTGTACGTGAATAGCTTCCGTAGGTGCACCACACTTGAGTCTCTGCCCATTCGCCAAAATTGCCTCCTTAAGCTCATAATGCTTCTGCACAGGGATTCGCCACCCTTTCACCAGCTTCTTGTGCACAAAGTTTGCACTTGCGCCATTGTCAACCATACACTCGCCTTGTTGTCGTCGACTACTCCTTCCATAATAATAGGCTTCTCAACATCTCGTCTTTTGCCTCTCAGCAAGCTCCTGGAGATAATCTCCTTGTGAATTTCCTTCTTCACGTCGGTGGACACCCCAGAACGACCTACTGGCGTCCTCCTTTTTTTTGCTGTTGAGATTGCTTCGCCTTCACACTATAGTCTCGAGCCAGATGCCCAAGCTTGCCACAATTATAGCATGATCTTCTCGGCTTATAATTTTGCTGCTTGCGTTGGATCTGAACAAGTCCCAACTCCATAGGTACTGGACCTTGTCCACTCGTGCTTGGCGCTTGAGATCCAAATTGTTGATGTCCTTCAAAGATGTGATTGCCCAACTGCCTCTGACTATAATCCACAGCCAATGCCATCATTTCTCCAAGACTGGTAGGGTCCTTGAGCGCCACTTCCTTGGCCACAATTGGCTTGAGTCCCCTCTTGAACTTGTCCATCATCTCCGACTCGTGCAAAGATGGACATTGAAGCACCAGCTTGTTGAAGCGCGATACAGACTCCTGAACGCTTCCTCGTTGACGAAGGCGCACCAATAGATCTCGAGCAGTAGCCTCGGGTGTAGTAGGTTGAAATTGCCTCTTCAAGCCTTCAAATAGCTGATCAACAGCAGCAAGAACTCCAGACAGCTGCTCCTGTCGCTCATACCAAGCCCCAGCACTCTTCTTCGCCAACGTAATCACAAAGGCGACTTGCTTGTCGGGCGTGAGCGCAGAATACTCCATAAACTTCTTCACTCCAAAATTTATTGATGAACAGGCGGTGATCCACGCTCTCCAGTATACACTTCAGGCTTTGGTGCACGCATTCTTGATTCGAGTGGAATAACTGGTTGCACCACTGGTTGAACATGGATTGGTGATATAGCAAGTGCAGGTGCCGAACTCGTCGAAGCGGCATTGTCAACAACAACTCGCACCATTCTCTCCACCTCCACACAAATATTTTGTTGACACTGGGTGTAGACTTCTCCTCCAATTGCAGTTGCTATTTGCCTTAGCATCGCCTGCATCTCTTGTTGCTCTCTGGTCATTGATGGCGCTGCCTGTTGCTCCGCGCGCTCAACATGCTCAACATGTTTGCCTCTTCCAGCTGCCGACTGCGACTCCATAATATAACATGCAAACTAGCTATCTCCAATACCAGATAAAGGGACGAAGTAGTTTAGTAAAAGCGTAGTGACTCACGAGGAAAAGAACTAGTTGCAAATATTCTAAGAGTCCAGCGGCATATGTGTACGAAAGCCTAGGAAGATTTCTCAGCTTTTTGAGTAGCAAGAAAGTGCTTACAAGTGAAATGAGATGAAAGGCCTCGTCATTACAAACGCGTAGAAATTTACAGAAGTGAAAACTGATAAGAAATGAGGAAGTGATGCCTATTTATAGATTTCAAACCTAAGTCCTCTCTAGGCGGGAGGGCCGCATAGCAACGGATTTTCAAGTGTTTGTCAAGTCGTCCCTTTCAGAATATTCGTGAGTAGGCCAGATCAGTCTAATGTGACGTGTTGGGCCAATTTGACGTCCACATACATGCATCAATATTTCTAGAATATGCTAACTTAGGCGCGCTAGGCTAATCCGAAACTTATAGGTAAATTGACCTAGTTGGCACTCCGCGTCAGCCGAAATTGCGTGAAGGTTCGAATTCACTCCAACGGCCTAGATCGCTCGACGCTGTCGGTCAATCCAACGATCGCGCTCACCAGGAATTAAGGACAATCGTCAACCGACCTCAAAACTAATAAAACTTTGGAAATTCATAACTCTCGCAATACTTGACCAAATTTAATGAACTTTATATCAAAATAACCAAACAAATGCACTCTACGCTTCTATGAAATTAAAACGTACTTTCAAAGAACTCAAAAATGCATTTTATACACCCATGACCTTACAGATAAAGTACTTAGTATAATAGAGTAATTTATCTATTCAAGACAAAAATCTTTGAACACAAGTGGTAGCTTCTTGAAAGAGAGATGGCTTCTTGAAAATTAATATATTTTTGGAATTTGGCAAGTAAAAGAGTGATTCTAGAATGCCTTTCTATTTTCTAGCTCTTGTTTATATACTTGCTACGTAAGTACTTTCTACCTCTTTCTAGAATAATGTACACATGTTCTTCTGACCTAAAAATGGCATATTTGACTTTTGTCACATGGAATTATTCTAGGTCCTTCCTTCAACTTCGAAAATGCCTTAGAAGATTCAAAGGACATGAACCAAGCCACTAGAGTATCTATTCACACTTGAATCCACACAAAATAATTCTAGAAATATTCAAAAGCATTGAAATAGAAGCAAACTAATATATTGTAACTCACATCACTACATCATTCTCCCGACAGAAAAAGCGACGTCTCGGCGCGTCAAGTCAGGCCTTACACATGTGAAGAGGACTAGTCAAAGGCTTCAAATCAGGTGCCACACACGTCAAGAAGACTAGTAAAAGGTTCCAAGTCAGGTGCTACACATGTAAGGTAGACTAGGCAAGGTTGTGGGTGGTGTGACCTTATTGGTTAGCCTACTCCTTGATGATAAAGAAATAGTACAAGTTGGCCCAGAATCTGCCACGAAGTCAAAAAATCTTAATGTCCACGGGATTTTTTTGAATCTAAAAATTTTAGTGCCAACTAGAGCGCGTCAAAGACATCTACCAGGTTACCAAATTTGAGAACATTCCAACTTTTGGAATGTCGTCGAGAGCGGAGAGAGTAGGCACTCCTCCAAATCTGTGCAGAAACTTCTGAAAATCATGTCCTTCTCTACTTCTTTAAACTCTTTAAAATTATTCTCTAAATGGGCGCAATCATGTGGTCTATCATAGTCTTGAATTTCAGAGCATCCCAAGTTCAGGGGAGGACACAATGTCAGAAGGCATATTCTGCCCTAATAATGCCAGCAGCCTGACCCCTTTGTGTTCAAAGATTTTTATCTCTCTAACCACAGCTTCAAATTGAGCAAACTTAATTTTGAATAACCACCTACTTATGGACTACAGCCAGGTACAATTTCAGGAATTAATATGCAGGGATTTATCAGCAGTAGCAATTTTAATTTTCTGTCCAAAAACTGCGAGAAGAGAAGAGTGTCTAATGTCAATTTTCATCTTTCTGGTTCTTGCAGGCTGCCTCTAAGGGGTCTTTTGCTGCTTCTGGATGATGGCAGGCTGCCTCCCTAAAGTCTTCGGGCTTCTAGTAGAGAGACTTGAGGCTGGTCCAAGATGGGGGTTGGCGGCATGGAAGCGTTTCAGCTTTCGCTGAACTTTGTCAAGGAAGTGCGCCGCCACCCAACTATTCTCAGAATCTGGATATCCTTTCTACTTGATCTAGTATTGCTTCTGTCTCTTGAAATTTCTCATGGCCAATATTTCTTCCATTTTGTACTCTAAATGTCATCCACTATTGTTGGGGTTGGTGGAGTTGTTACTCGTCCTGGAAACTTGTTGTCCAGTTGCACATATGGCTTGAAGAGGGAAGCGTGGAATACGGGGTCGATGTGCATAGTCTGGGGAAGATTTAGCTTGAAAGCAACGGGGTTGACTTGCTGGATAATCTTGAAGGGTCCCAAATACTTGGGAAAGAACTTGCTGCCGGCAGCCTGTTGTTTAGAGAAATATTCTTGGATGATAGTAACAATTGTCACCCATTCCGTACGTAATTTTCCTTTTGGATCTGTTTGCCACTCTTGCTTGAGCATCTTGCGCGTGTTGTAGAGCTTTCTTGGCTGCTGCAAGGGCTGCTTCTAATGTCTCCAAAATATTTATTGCTGCAGGTACTTCATCATGGCCAATCGTGAAGCTCAGTGGCGTGGTCGGATGGAAGCCATAAGGATGAATGGGGACTCTTGGGTAGAGGCTTGCGTCGTGTTGTTGTAGGCAAACTCCAAGGGGGTCAAGTACATGTCCCAGTCTTGCTCCAGAGTAGACATGTAAGCCTTTAGAGAGGGCTTAAGGGTATAATTCATACGCTCTGTTTGCCCATCTGATTGCAGGTGGTAGGCAGTGGACATATCCAGAGATGTACCCAAGTTCTTGAAGAGATATTTCTAAAAATGGCTGGTGAATCTTAGGATCTCTATCCGACACAATTCTTGATGGTAGTCCATGCAGTCGATAGATGTTGCCAAAGATGAGTTTTGCTAACTGGGGTGCTGTAACCTTGGTTGTTGTTGGGATGAAATGAGCCATCTTTGTAAATCAGTCCACCACTGTTAGTATTGCACTACGGCCGCGTGGTGTCACTGGCAAGTCTACAATGAGGTCCATGGAGATGTCTGTCCATTGTCTCTTGGGGATTGGTAGTGGTTACAGAAGTCCTCCCGCCTTTTGCGATGATGGCTTAATTCTTTGGCATGTGTTGCAGCTCTTGCAGTACTCCTTGACTTGCTTAGACATTCTTGGCCAGCAATAAGTCCTTGCGAGCACGCCCGTGGTCTTTAATATTCCAAAGTGTCCTCCAAGAGGGTTGTCGTGTGCTTCTCGTAGAAGCAAGAGCCGGACGTCTAAGTCATTAGGAACACATTTCTCGCCCGTGTCTTGCCTCACCCAATAACTTGCTTCTTGTATGGGTCCAAGGCTGCTTCTTCGTTCTTGTAGTAAGGTTCCCTTTCATAGGCGGCTGAAAATCGAGCTTCCAGATCTGTCTTCAGGAATGTAGGGATGTCATCTGAAATGAATCTTGCTTATTCAAGATTAATATATTTCATTTAAATATAAAAGATCAGAGCTAGGTGGAAGCGTGTGAAATCAGGGAGCGATCTTTGCCCTTATAATGAATTCCGTTTACTCATCTTGACCCTTGACTCACTTATCGTAGTGTGCCATAGTTGCACACGAATACAAGGCACAAGAAAGAGGCGAGCTTGGGGACTAGAGCTTCTCCTTTAGAAACTCATGGCCTCTTGCCTACCAGGCATGCAAGCATGTATAGCACATGCACAACATCAGGGGACTGAATAGCAAAGGCGCTCTCATTCAGATGACCATAATGTAGCTAAAACACATCCCACTGACTTAGGTGCAAAACCATGGAATCTGTCCGCTGTGTGACCCCAAAATGTCAGAGGGCATAACTCTGTCAGTACTACTCCAAATTGAGCAAAATTAACGGCAACGGATGCATCTTGACAAGACCTTTCCGAAAAGTTCTAGTTTGTCCCATTTGAAGCCCAGACAAAGCAACCATGTTAATTTCCGTGAAGGCTGGTCATTAGAACGAACCCAAAAGGTGCACATGACTTGCAAGTAGAAATCCGACTGTAAAGCCTACTGTCCAGAATGAGGGACCACGAGATCCCAGCCTGCTATGTACCTAGTGACCACCTGGTTGACCACGGCGCAAGGTGCGCCGTTTCGTGGGAAACCCGTTAAGTTGGGACCCACGGATCTAGGTATAACGACCATATTAATTGGTCGATTGACTGAAGTCCTAATTGTTCAGTTGACTGACGACGGCTCCGCCCACCCAGGAGTTAACCACACTGGTAGGACATCGGTCTACCAAATCTCAGTCGACCTTCCAACTTTCAGTATACTACGGTCACATGTGCCAATCTACAAATAATGATCTAAATGAATGTATCCGTTCTCAGCGTACTGAAGCTAAGTATACTGACTAATACGAGGAGAGCTTACTATATGTCAACCTACTGATATTACATTCTTTATATAACTGATATACAAATCTCAGCAAAGTATACTATGATACAAAAGTCATCTTGCTGACCTTCTCAACAAGTCAGCAAACTACACTGTGATACAAAAGTCATCCTGTTGACATTTCTGACAAAGTAAGTAAACTCGCATGTCATCAACATACATTCATTTAGATGAACTCGCACATGTGATATATTGACATAATACTTATTTAGTGTTATATTTATATATGCAATTAATTAAATAAGTAATGAACTGATTCATTACATCATCACTGCGTTTAATTGCAGTCTTGAGAGGGGGTCAGCCGAGTTTGTCTTGCCGGGCTAGTAATAAATCGTGATATCGTTGTTGCAAGTACCCCCTCCATCTTGCTTGTCTTCTAGAGAGATGGGATTTTGTGTGGATGTGCTTCAGCGCTTCGTGGTCCGTAGTGACCAACACCTTGCGTCCTTCAACGTAGCAGCGCCAAACCTTCAAGGAATGTATAATCGCCAACGCCTCTCGTTCCGTGGTTGTATAATTTTGCTCAACTGAATTTAGCTTCCTTGACTCGTAGGCAATGGGCTGCAATTCCTTGCCTTGGTCTTGGAGCAGAATTGCTCCTATGCATCGATGATGATGTGGAAGGGCCAATTTGGGTTTGGGCTTGGGAGTGTGAGCACCGGGGATGTCGTCAATCTTTGCTTCAGTTGGTGGAATGCTTCCTTCTCTTTCTTGGTCCGAACATATGGCTTGTCATTCTTGAGTGAATCTGTGAGGGGGGCTGCTATTTGCGAGAAGCTCTGGATAAATCTTATGTTCCAATTGGCAAATCCCAAGAACAGAACTCAAGAATGATTGGAGTTCTTTCCCGGTAGTGGGGGCTGGCCATTCCTCCACCACCGTGGTCTTCTTCGGGTCCATCTTGATGCCATCAGCGGTCACGTGGAGTCCTAGGAACTCCACTTCTCGTTTGGCAAACTCGCACTTTGACTCGTTTGCAAATAGCTTGTTTTGCTTCAATACTTCGAGGACTTCTTTCAAGTGTCATGCATGCTCTTCGAGGGTCTTGCTGTAGATAAGGATGTCGTTTATTAATACCACCACAAATCTGTCCAACATGGGCTGAAATATGGTGTTCATCATAGTCATGAAAGTGGCTGGTGCATTGGTGAGTTTAAATGGCAGGACCATGAACTCAAAATGTCCATATCTTGTCCTGAATACCGTCTTCTCTATGTCAGGGTCAACGATGCAAATCTGGTGGTAGCCGCTTCTCAAGTCCACCTTCGTGAAGTACTTGGCTCCAACCAGCCGGTCCATGAGCTCATCCATGCGCGGCAGCGGGTATCGATTCTTGATGGTGATCTTGTTGAGGGCGCGATAGTCCACACACATCCTCAAGGTACCATCCTTCTTCTTGACAAATAGCACCGGGGCTCCAAATGACGACTTGCTAGGTCGAATGAAGCCATGCTCCAGTAGCTCCTTGATTTGCTTCTTCACTTCGTCTAGCTCCGTGTATGACATCTTGAACATAGGCCGAGAGATGGGCTTGCTTCGGGGCTCCAACTCTATCTTGTGGTCTACGAATCTCATGGGAGGTAGGCCCTTGGGCAATTCTGGGGAGAATACTTCTTTGTAGTCTACCAAGACTTCTTGTATCTCCTTGGGAATGGGGCTGCCTTCTTGACTCTCAATGTCTTTCTTGATGTGTTTTGGCGTGATCAAGGCCAAGAGAAACTCGTGTATCTTCCTCACAAGTCTCTTGAGTTGGAGGGCGGACAATAGTATCTCGTGTGCCGGCTTCTTGATGTCTTGGGTCTGGATATTCTGGATTGCGCGCAAAGTACAGATTCTTGAAGTGATGTTGTTCTTGATCTTAATGGTACCGTCTCTCCATTCAACTTGGGGATTGTGCTTGGTCAACCAAGGCGTCCCTACAATGACGTTGTACTTGCCCAATTGCATGGGGAGAACACTACTCTATCCTTGGAGGACTTCATAGAAAGTGACGAGGGTACGTCTTTGTGGAAGGGGTAGTATAGGAGAATCCGTCGAGCATCATAATCTCCTCGTCGTGGTCAAGAGTTTGCACCGTGCTTGGTGGCAAAATCTGCAGCGATGAACTTGCCTTGAGCTCCGCTATCCACCAAGATGTGGACCTTCTCTCCTCCAAGGTAACCTCTTAAACTCATTAGGGCTGGAATGTCGTCTTCAACGGGGTTCTCTACCTCACTCGGCTTGTTGTCTTCTCGTGAAGTGGGTCTTGGGGTGGTAGGCTCCTGGACTACCAGCGCTGCCCGTTTTTTGACAACTTTTTGGGGCACGGGAGTGCACGATGGCCCTTCTCCTTACAATAAAAGCAGAGTCCAGCCGTCGTAACAGCTTTTTTTTTAGCCGAAGAGAGTCTTGCTTTCACTCCTTGCTGTTTTCTTACATCATAAGTGACATTGGAGGGTCTTCAACTCTTCCGAGCAGCCACGGGGTCCCTTTTAATAACTCCACTTTCCATGGGTGTGGGTCCAGATTTAGATGTGGAAGGGGCTGCATACACCCGCGTTGTCGGTGCCCATGAAGATGAAGGCAATGAATGCTTAAAATCCAAGATATCCACCTTTTGCGCCACTTCAATAATCTTTGAGAAGTTTGTCAAGTCGCGTAATTCCACTTCCTTTGCCACCTTGGGCTTGAAGCCAAAGATATAGCGATCAATCTTCTCCTCGAGAGACATGTTGGGGATCTCAAGGGTGAGGGCATAAAATTTGGATGTATACTTCTGAATGGTTGTCGTTTGCTGGAGATGGTGGAGCTTTCCTCGGGCAATCTTCTCCGCATTGATGGGCATGAATTGCTTCTTGAGGGCCTCATGGACATGTGCCCATCTTGCATATTGTAAGGTCATAACTTTATAAAGTGCATCTTTGAGTTCCATGAAAGTGTATTCTGATTGCATAGCAGTGTAGAATGCATTTGTTTGGTCATTTTGATATAAAGTTCATCAAATTTGGTCAAGTATTGAGAAAATTATGGATTTCCAAAGTATAATTAGTTTTGAGGTCGGTGGACGACTGTTCTTAATTCGCGGTGAGCGCGACCGTCGGATTGACCAAGTGCGTCGAGCGATCTGGCCCGTTAGAGTGATTTCGAACCTTCACGTAATTTCTGCTGACGCGTAGTGCCGACTAGGTCGATTCACCTAGAAGTTCCGGATTAGCCTAGCGAGTCTAAATTAGTATATTTTAGATATTTTCATGCATGCATGTGGACGTCAAATCGACCCAACACGTCAGATGACACTGATTTGGCCTACTCACAAATATTTTGGATGGGACAATTTGACAAACACTTCGGAAAATCCGTTGCTAAGCGGCCCTCCTGCCTAGAGGGGAGGACTTAGGTCAGAAAACTATAAATAGGCAGAACTTCCTCACTTCTTATCAATTTTCACTTCTGTAAATTTCTACGGGTTTGTTTTGACAAGGCCTTTCTATTTGTGAGCACTTTCTTGCTACTCAGAATGTTGAGTAATTTTTCCTAAGCTTTCTTAGTGACATGCCGCTGCACTCTTTAGTATGATTGCAACTAGTTCTTTTCCTCGTGAGTCACTACGCTTCCACTAGGGCACTTCGCCCCTTTCACATATGATGGTGGGGGCTCTTGGCCGGGCACGGCGTGCATCGTAGCTTGATATATAGTCGCTTGATGTTACGCCACCATGCTTCTCTAAGTAAGGTAACGGCAAAGAGAACGTAGTCCTCCTCGGGTACTTCAAGGAATGCGAGGTACGTCTCCACTTGGGTAGAGCCATAAGTTCAGGTCGGCTCTTTCCTCGAGATTGGAAGTGTTGGGTTTGCCGGGCTTGATGAGTTTCCTTGCTCTCGTAGGCTCTTGTGGAGGCGCTTGAGCCGTGACTGGATTTGGGAGCGTTGCTTGCAATAGGGGCAACCATAACAGCCATAGCTTCTCTTGACGCTTGTACGATTTCTTCATAGGTGGCCATGCCCACTTGGTTGTGGACGGTCATTAGAAAGCCTGCCCACTCATTTGCGAGAATTTCTTGTGGCGGGATCAACTTGCTGTAGCGGCTACCACGGGATTTGACGATGCTCCTCCTTGTGGTGCTTCTTGTTGTTGCAGATTTTCTTGAGTGTGCTCTACGGTCGGTGTGGAGGAGGGTCTCTTGGAGATAAATTGCTTCCTTTGAAAGCTTGCTGTTGGTCTTGAGGATCGGCCATCTTCTTGTGCTACCAAAGTGCCTAGTTCCAATACCACTGGAGTGAAACAAATAGATTAAGTACTTAGTATAATAGAATACTTCATCTATTCAAGACAAGGATCTTTGAATACAAGTGGTAGCTTCTTGAAAAAGAGATGGCTTCTTGAAAGTTAATGTATTTTTGGAATTTGGCAAATACAAGAGTGATTCTAAAATGCCTTTCTATGTTCTAGCTCTCGTTTATATACTTGCTACGTAAGTAATTCCTAAAAAGGTGCACGTTGATGTGTTAGCACCCAACACATCCCAAAATTTGCCTTCTCTTTCTAAAATAATATACATGTCATTTTGACCTAAATATGGCATATTTGACTTTTGCCACATGGAATTATTCTAAGTCCTTCCTCTAACTTTGAAAATGCCTTAGAAGGTTCAAAGGACATGAACCAAGTCACTAGAGTATCTATTCACACTTGAATCCACGCAAAAGTACTCTAAAAACATTCAAAAGCATTAAAATATAAGCAAATGAATATATTATAAGAATATATAACTCACATCACTATAAACAGCGCCTTAACTTGGGCACGCATCTCAAGAGGCTTCTCTTGAGCAGCTGGGCTCTGCACCTTCTGAGCAAGGGGATCAGACACCACTACTTGCTCCTCCGGCAACGCGCGCTCGCCCAGGCTTTTAGGATTCACGCTTGCTCCATCTGATGACCGGGCGAGGGCCACCGAAACAAAGTACATCTCCTTCACCTGATTCACCCTGCATAGCTTCTTAACTTGCAGGCTTGACAGAATACGGTTACTTGTGGTCGTATCTACCTCCACTTGTTTCGCTGTCTTCATTCGACTATCACGCCCTTGGACTTTCACTTGTCCCGTGCTCCAGTGCACTTAAGGGTTGGCTTTCCTGAGCCATGGTCGGCCCAATATCACCTCATGGTTACCTAACCACCCTGAGACTGGTTCGAAGTTGAACGCACAAATACGCCCCAAAATTGGATCTCCACCCATCTCCGCCCAAGGCGTAGACAAATTTTTTCTCCACTAATCTAGGTAAAAGCGGAGAAATGACACCTCCGCCACAGGCGGAGATGGTATCTCTACCAATTTCTACGCTCAATGGCAAATAATGTGTCTCTGAACAAATCTTCACCTCTGCCAAAATTATCGAAAAATGGCGAAGTATCGAGAGCCAATCCAAAAATGGTCACCTTTCGAAAGTGGTCATGAAAATTGACCTCTTTGTTGTGATTGGTTAGTTCAATTGGCCAAGTGTGCCAATAACGTTATTGTGGATGAATAAGTTTAAAGAGAGTTGGGGTTGACTCTCAGTTTGCGTTTGAGTTTGCATTAAGATTGTAAGTGTGATTCCAAGTCGTCGGATGGCGCGGGTGGCCCTGACATGCCCGGCCCCCATTGCCGATTGCTGCTCGTTAATTGGTCGCGACGGCATTCCGTCGCGCTGTGCGATGTGGTCGTGCTTGCGACCAAACTCCGACGGCCCGGATTGGTTGTGGTTTTGTATTGTATTGACGAGGAGCCCGGCTGGCTCCGTTCGTGTTGGCCGCGGCTCATGCCACGGCAATAATTAATTTTGCGCTGATGCGATGGCATGTAAGCAAACTACTTGATAAACAATTTGCTTAAGTCCACAAGTGGCGCAGTGACTACTAGTGGGCTACAAGGGCCGGATTGCTACGGCCGGATTCCCCCCAATCCGTCAATTTCGCGCATGAGATCGGCGAAATTATATATCTGTCGTCGATCGAGCCAAGGAGCTCCTTGGCCCATGTCGGGTGGCGGGGCTGACCATCACAGAGCCGTCTCTCTTGCCTTGACCGATCCGGTATGCTTATTAACCCATTAAACAATGCTGATGCAAAATCAAGATGTCAATGACTATGTACTGAATCAGTATATTAGTTGATATAATATTCATTTAAATATAATAGTTAATTAAGCCTGCTGAACTCTAGTTAATGATCAATCTGCTGGACTTCATATTCAATGACAGTTTAATGACTCGGCCGAAAGCAGCAGGCTGAAGTCAACTTAAGTCAGCTTGCTGACACATTCTTCGACAGCCAGCTGACTTCCGTACTCGGTAGCAGCGAACTGCCTCGATATGCATCTAAGTGTGGTATGCTAGATGAATGGCCAAATGACATCCCTATCATGGATGGCGATTCGAGATGATGGGAGATGGCGGTGGATTTAATTAACCGAGGTCCTACCAACGTGGTTAACTCCCGGGTAGGCGGTGCCATCGCACTGAACAGTAAACTCATTCCATGTACATATGCTAGGCATTGCTCTCAAGTTCGTCATTTGGAAACGAGGCCAACTCTCTTGTACAGCTTACTGAGAGCGATCTGAATCCAAGGCGAGAAGCCATTGATACGCACTGTCTTCTAACCTTGCTTATGTATGAGTTTACTGATTGGCATTATTGATGCTAGTTTACTCGCATTTGACTCACGAGTATTATTCACTGCTAGTGTGTTCTCCTTTGCCGTTAAACCACTTAACGGAAAATACCATAAAGATTACTTGCTGATATAAAGATCTTTATTAATTGTTAATCGCCTATTTGGTAAGTCGATTCATTTCAGTGGTATCGGAGCAGTTATCACAGTCTTCTTTGTATGGTAAAAACGAGGTCTCAAACTAGCAACTCCCGAGACATGGAGAACCAGGATAACGAGAATGTCGAACACCAGGCGGAAAGCCATGTAGCGGGAACTCGTACCTATTCTGAAGCAGTAGCAGATACTGCAGCTAGAGAGGCTGCAGATGAGGCAGCTGCTATTGCCGCAGTCGCAGCACAGCAAGCTGAGGAGGAGAGAGCCAG
>WELA01003517.1:209207-234770 GCA_009602735.1 Mesotaenium endlicherianum
GTCTGCTGCCCAGTACTGTCAGATCAACTTCTTCCCCTGCTTGGGCAGGTGGGCTGGGGGAGCGAGCGCGGAGTCCAGTTGTCGCCATAACGGGGATCACATTCCACACACCTGATCGTGGTTCTTTAGGAAGTGCCACTGCCTCTCGCTGGGTATCCTGAGTACCTGCTGCTGATGCTTCTCCTCTGCCTTGTTCTTCTTCCTCATCCTCCTCATCCTCCTCCTCGGAGAGAGTAGGGGTCTCGTCCACTAAGTCGTCCTGCTCCCTAGTAGACATGGAGTAGTCTACCGACCTCCCTTTCTTAGGGCGCGCTGGAGGTTGCTTGGCCTTCAGCCTACTGATATCTATCCGGCCTGCATTCTTTGCCCATTTGACAAAGGCATGCTTTCCCTTAGAGAAGTAGTCTCTTCCCCTCCTCCTATGTTCCTTGGTCTCTGCATTCATATTGCTCAGGCATCCATTCAGCCTGGGGTCCCAAGGGGCAATGTGAGGTGGTAGGATGAGATAGCCGTCTAGGCCATAGTGGAAGTCATCCGGTTGGGCTCGGTCACACTCCTGCTTCTTATTTGTGACGGTCATCCACCTCCAGTCTGTTGGCTGCTGGTAGTACTGGGGTCCGTGCTCAGCCTTCCTCAGTTTACACGGGAACCAGTGGGGAGAGAACATCTGCTGTCCTGCTTCCCTGGCCAAGTACTCCCAGCTCCTTCTCTCAACTTCATTGTAAGCTGGCAGGAGTGTGAGGTAGAATACCGTATCCTTAAAGCTATCGGGCCGCATGCTCACCATCCGGATGAGTCTCTGATCTCCCACTATTCCCGGTATGGGGACCGGCTTGTCCTCTGAATCATCTGCGAGATACCGGGCCTGCTCTGCTGTATAGCCCACCATCTTAGCATAATCTTCGTAAAGGACCACGCCGGTGTGTGTCTCGATGTACCTGTCCAGTGCTGTAGCTCCTTCCTTCTGTAGCAGTGTTGTCTGTTCCAGCCTGTTGATCTCCTGGGCTGCCAGCAATGCTTCCTTCAGGTTATCGAAGTTTTGGCCACCCACCACAGTATACCTGTAAGTGGCCAAGCTCTTCTGTCTGTCCGCTTCAATCTTTTTTCTTTTCTCCTCTTCTGCCGCTGCCGCTTCTTCTTGCTGTTTCTTCTGTCTCTCCTCCTCAGCCTTCCTGAGGTTTTCCGCTTCCTGATCCTTCTTCCTCTGTGCCTCTTCTGCCGCCTCTTGTTGTTTGCGGACCCTTTCTTGTTCTCTCCTGGTGAGGGACGTCGCCGCCAGCTCCTTCTGGTATTGCTCCATTGTCCTCCTGGCTTCTTCTGCCTTGCGCTTTCTGTCCTCCTTTTGTGTGGTGGGCGCCATCCTGCACATGTAACCAGGGCACAAGTTAGTAGGATATGGACCTTTGTCATAGGGATTGCAGGAAGTATGTTAGTATTTAGTATAGTGGCTTCGCTGCTGTTTACCTTACAGGATGATTGCTAAAAGTTGACGTAGTTGCGATGCGCTACACATAAACGTATGAGTGTGTTTTTATCGCTCTCGCTCACTAACTGTCATATATTTTCCCCTCCAACTTAAATGGAGACAGGACCGCCTGTCACCTTCCCGTGTCAACTGAAATGACAGTTATGGAGGGACTCCAGCGGCCCGAAGGTGGAACCGTGTCAACGCCCCTTTGGCATTGGTCAAGTGGTCCTTAAACTCCCAAGTGTCCCCAGAGGCATCGTAACCCTTCCATCGAATGAGGTATTTCATGACATATTTAGACGATCGACGGACCGAGCGAGCGTCTAAAATCTCATCGACCTCATATTCCTCAGGGTCGCCGTCCCGGACAGCGGGGACCGGTCCCGGTTGGACAGGGAACCGACCTGTGAACAGTGTATCACCTTTGATGTACGGTTCCAGGAAGGAGACATTAAAGACCGGGTGCCCCTTGTATTCAGCTGACATGTTCAGTTTGTAAGCATTCTGACCGACACGACGGACCACCGAATATGGACCGACCCAGACAGGGCCAAGCTTTTTCTTGACCACACCAGGGAGGTACAGGTGCTGAGAATGCAGTTTGACTAAATCCCCCTTGGAAAATGTCAGTTCCCGACGGTGTTGATTAGCGTATTTTTGTTGGTTTTCTTGGGCCGTGTGCAAGTTTCGTTGGACTTCTGACAGGGTGTCAGCAAACTCCTGAGTTAACTGGAGGGAGACCGGGTTGTCAATCCCTTCAGGGTGAGTTAAAGATTCCCCTAGCACATCTAGAGGAGACTTAGGGACTCTACCCAGGCTGAGTTCAAAAGGAGTTTTGCCCGTTGACGCGTGCACCGCACTGTTGACCGCAAACTGAATTTGAGGCAACAGGTCATCCCAATTATCTTGTTTTTGGTTAATATATGCTCTCAGCACCTCCTGCAGAACTCGGTTAGTTCTTTCAGTCTGCCCATCAGTCTGAGGGTGGTTTGCTGTGCTGAGCAGCTGTTTGACTCCCATTAACCCCATTAAAGCTCTCCAGAACTTAGAGGTGAATTTTGAGTCTCTGTCTGAGATGATATTAGAAGGGAGCCCATGTTGGCATACTACATGGTTGTAAAACTGTCTCGCTGTTTCGAGTGCAGTCACTTTGACAGTTGTGGGGATAAAAATGACCATTTTTGTCAGTTTATCCACGACTACCAGTATTGAATCATGCCCGTTGGCAGTTCTTGGTAGTGAGACCACCCAGTCCATGGATATAGTTTCCCAGCGTCCCGCTGGGATGGGTAGCGGTTGCAAGAGACCTCCGGGTGGTGTGTGCCGAGACTTATTTCTCTGACACTGGTCACAGGACTTGACATATTTCAAGACCTCCCGGGGTAACCCCTCCCAATGATAATGTTTTGCCAGTTTGCCAACAGTTTTGGCCTGCCCCAAATGTCCACCCAGGAGACTGTCATGAGCTTGACTCAGTAAGAGAGACCTTATTTCCAAATTATTAGGAATGACCAGCTTCAGCCTGCCTGAAGTGGTTTCAGTCACCCAGACCCCTCCCTTGAGCTTATACCCGAGTGCGGTAGCACGACACATACCAGTAGTGGGGCTGGGCTCAAATGTTGGGTCAGAAAGGTAGGCTTTCCTAAGTTGTTCAAGGAAGGACTTTTTCACCTTTAGTGAAGTGAGTGCACACAGGACTTTATCTACAGCATGCTGACTAAAGTTCCTTTCTTGCAAGTCAGGTCTTCTAGAGAGTGCATCAGCAGGATTCAACTTCCCTGGTTTGTAGTCGATCTGGACTTGGAACTGCTCCAGCATCTGGCTCCAGCGGTTCTCCCTCCTCGACAGCTTGGACTTCTTCTGAAAGTGGGTCAGAGCTAGATGATCTGTAATCACCTTAAAAGCTTTACCATGTAAGTATGCTCTCCACTGTTTGAGTACATGAATGATAGCTAGCAGCTCTTTATCATGCACTGAGTAATTAATCTCCGCTGGATTAAATTTCATAGACTCATACAACACAGGATGCCACTCCTGCCGTACCTTACCATCCTTTGTGGTTTTGTCAGCAGGCTGCAACAAAATAGCACCCATGGCAAAATCAGAGGCATCAGTAACCACCTGCACCGGTTTGCTGGGGTCATACACGGCTAGCACTGGGGCAGAACAAAGGGCATCTTTAAGGGTCTGGAAGGCAGCCTGCTGCTCTTCCCCCCACACATACCCGATGTCTTTCTTAGTAAGGTCAGTCAGTTTACTGGCCTTTGTGGAATAATTCTCAATAAATCTCCTATAGTAGTTAGCCAACCCGAGGAAGGATCTAACTTCAGAGACAGACTGTGGTACTGGCCAGTCCCTTATGGTCTGGACTTTCTTAGGATCCACACTGATGCCCTCTTTACTGACAACGTGGCCTAAGAATTCAATACTTTCCTTAAAGAAATCACACTTGCTCATTTTAGCATACAAGTGATTTTTCCGCAGAGTGTCCAGCACTTTCTTTAAGTGTTCAGTGTGCTGAGCTTCATCTTTAGAGAAAATTAAAATATCATCCAGGAAAACTTGCACAAACTTATCCAAATAAGGTCTGAAAATGTCATTCATAGCACCCATAAAGGTAGCAGGAGCATTAGTCAGTCCAAATGGCATCACGTTGAACTCATAGTGTCCATAACGTGTGCGGAAAGCAGTCTTGTGTTCATCCCCCTCAGCAATTCTGATTTGATGATAACCACTCTTGAGATCTATCTTACTGAACACCTTAGCGCCAGACAGGGTATCAAGCAAGTCCTCGATTCTGGGTAAAGCATACTTGTTCTTTACTGTAATTCTGTTCAGGGCTCTGTAATCCACACACATCCGCATACTGCCATCCTTTTTCTTAACAAATAGGATAGGTGCGCCGTACGGTGATTTACTGGGAGAAATGTAACCATTTTCCTCCAGCTCTGCAATCTGTGTTTTCAACTCCTCACTCTCCAAATAAGACAAGCCATACGTGCGTTGCCAGGGTGGCTGGCTACCAGGTAATAAATCAATCCTATGATCTACTTCCCGCTTAGGGGGTAGTCCTGGAGGCATATTAAACACATCCGTGTACTGAGCAACAATGTTTGCAGCAGTAGGGTGTTCCGGAGGGTGTACCTTTTTCTCAACCACTTCTTCAGGTTGAGGAGGTACCTCTCTTAGCAGCAGACAGAACATTCTGTCTTCCTTCTGGTTCCAGCTTTTGACGAACTCCATTGCATTCAGCAACTTGCATCCTTCTGGAAGCCTCTTCTTTTCCTTCATTTGCCATCCACACAGGACAAGAGGAAGAGCACTGGTGGGTGCCAAGTCAGTCTGCCCATCACTGGCTCCTCTCACTTTAACTGTACCTCTGCTCCAACACACTTCAGCTTGATGTCTATTAAGCCAGGACCTGCCTAGCACGAGATCATAAAAGCCAGTGTTGAGTACCTCAAATGTAAGCGTTTCAGTTAGAACTGCAATGCCAGAACCTAACTGGACCTCAATAGGCTTGGTTATAACTCCTCCCGGGATACTTGAGGCATCTCCAAGGAATATTTTTCTATTCCCTTGGGTGACAGTAGGCAGCCTTAGCCGCTTAACTAAGTCCTTGTGGATAAAAGTATGTGACGCCCCTCCGTCAACAAATGCCCTCACCTTCCTACCTGCAATCATGCAATGCAGTAGGATAGGGGGGACTGTCTTTTCCTGACTTTCGCATTGTTCTCCTGACGTAGCAAAGAAATGTTGGACATCAGGTGGAACAAGAGCATCCAGAGTGTGCACTCTCTGGACGTCTATATTGCTGATGGTCTCCTTTATCTGGTTGTCAGGCATGCATAGTGAATCCAGTTCAGCAGGACCCATAATACCTGCTACGAGGGCAGCTAGTGACGACTCACTATCTCTAGCATCCTCACAGTCAGTAGACTGGATTACTGACTGTTGCTGTCTTTTAAAGGCTGGTCTTTTCTCTCGACCTTAGGCAGGTGCTTGACCGGACACTGTTCTCTGTAGTGGCCTTTCTGCTGACAATGGTAGCAAGTAGATTTTGCTGAGGCTGGTCTCGGCTTAGTCCTACCACCACCCCTTCCATAGCCACCTCGAGAGGGACCACCTCTACCTCTAGACTGAATAGCATTGTACTCATACTCATATTCATCACCCTGATTATCCTCAGCCTGGTCTCCTTCAACTGCATTGTAGGAACCGTGGGGCTTTTTGACAATCTTAGACACCAAAGCGTTACTCTGGCGCTTGTGATTGAACTGCTGCTGATCCCAGGCGTCAGCATCCTGGATCAAGTCAGCCAGTTTCTCATACTTTTTCTCAGCAAAATGACCAGAGACCTCGGATTTCAAGCCATACCTGAAGTATGCTATCCTATACCGTTCTGGCAAATCAGGCTGCTTCATCATGTTCTCTTGGAACTTTTGAGCAAACTCAGCAACTGAAGTGGTCTGCTTCAGTGTCAGGGAGATCATCGCATAGATAGCTTTCTCCTGCTGGTTGATGACATCAAACTTCTCATGCAACTTCTCGACAAACTCTACCCACGTAGGGTCACCGAGTTGCCGAGCCTTACGCTCTTCCTTCCAGTAAAGCCACCAGTCTGCGGCACTGCCTTTCAGTAGCGCACCGGTGTGCCTGACCTTCTCGTAATCTTGCAGTTCTGGGTAGTTCTCCAGCCACTGCTCAACATCCGCGAGAAACTTGATCAGGTAATATTTTCTGTTTCCCTCAGGATCATAGTCCTGGGGAGGTTTCGGCTTGGGCTTACTAGGCCCTCGGCCACCACCACTAGTGGTGTGAGACCCCAGTTGGTCTCTGTCCCGGAGTAGGGACATTATGATTCTTTTGTCCTCCTGCTGGGACTGATACATGGTCGCCATTTGCGACTGCATCTGAACGAACAATGCTCCCAAGTCTACATTTTGGGGTGGTAGATTAGCAAATGCAGCAGCAGCATTGGCATCTACTCGCTGAGTAGTGTCCTCAACAATCCCTCTTGCTCCTGCAGCAGCAATTCCTGCCGCATTCAGCCGGTCACGTATTTGACCTAGGGGTACATTGAGTTGTACGGCAGGAGGTGGGTTCAGAACATTGGCCCTTGATGCCATAAGTTCTTCAACAGTGCGCTCGTCAGCTGGCTGTCCTTCCCTCCTTTGTATATCTTCAGCGGCCTTTGCTACTTGTTCAGCTTCTAGTCTGGCTATCTCCTCCTCAGCTTGCTGAGCTGCGACTGAGGCAATAGCAGCTGCCTCATCTGCAGCCTCCCTAGCTGCAGTATCCGCTACTGCTTCCGAATAGGTACGGTTTCCCGCTACATGGCTTTCCGCCTGGTTTTCGACATTCTCGTTATCCTGGTTCTCCATGTCTCGGGAGTTGCTAGTTTGAGACCTTGTCCTTACCATACAAAGAAGACTGTGATAACTGCTCCGATACCACTGAAATGAATCGACTTACCAAATAGGCGATTAACAATTAATAAAGATCTTTATATCAGCAAGTAATCTTTATGGTATTTCCGTTAACTAGTTAAACGGCAAAGGACAATACACTAGCAGGGAATAATACTCGTAAGTCAAATGCGAGTAATCTAGCATCAATGATGCAAATCAGTAAACTCATACATAAGCAAGGTTAGAAGACAGTGCGTATCAATGGCTTCTCGCCTTGGATTCAGATCTCTCTCAGTAAGCTGTACAAGAGAGTTGGCCTCGTTTCCGAATGCCGAACTCGAGAGCAATGCCTAGCATATGTACATGGAATGAGTTTACTGTTCAACGGTCAGTGCGATGGCACCGCCTACCCGGGAGTTAACCACGTTGGTAGGACCTCGGTTAACCAAATCCACCGCCATCTCCCATCATCCCGAATAGCCATCCATCATGGGGATGTCATCTGGCCATTCATCTAGCAGGTGGTACTTAGATGCATATCAAGGCAGTTCGCTGCTACCGAGCACGGAAGTCAGCTGGCTGTCAAAGAATGTATCAGCAAGCTGACTTATATGGACTTTCAGCCTGCTGCTTTCGACTGAGTCAGCAAACTAATAATTATGTAAAGTCCAGCAGACTGACTATTAACTAAAGTTCAGCAGGCTGAACTTAATTAACTATTTTATTTAAATGAATATTATATCCACTAATATACTGATTCATTACACCAATGTTCTGAACTCACCTCCTGCTGTACAACTCAATGTACCCCTAGGTCAAATACGTGACCGGCTGAATGCGGCAGGATTTGCTACTGCAGGAGCCAGAGGGATTGTTGAGGACACTACTCAGCGAGTAGATGCCAATGCTGCTGCTGCATTTGCTAATCTACCACCCCAGAGTGTCGACTTGGGAGCATTGTTCGTTCAGATGCAGTCGCAAATGGCGACCATGTATCAGTCCCAGCAGGAGGACAAAAGAATCATAATGTCCCTACTCCGGGACAGAGACCAACTGGGGTCTCACACCACTAGTGGTGGTGGCCGAGGGCCTAGTAAGCCCAAGCCGAAACCTCCCCAGGACTATGATCCTGAGGGAAACAGAAAATATTACCTGATCAAGTTTCTCGCGGATGTTGAGCAGTGGCTGGAGAACTACCCAGAACTGCAAGATTACGAGAAGGTCAGGCACACCGGTGCGCTACTGAAAGGCAGTGCCGCAGACTGGTGGCTTTACTGGAAGGAAGAGCGTAAGGCTCGGCAACTCGGTGACCCTACGTGGGTAGAGTTTGTCGAGAAGTTGCATGAGAAGTTTGATGTCATCAACCAGCAGGAGAAAGCTATCTATGCGATGATCTCCCTGACACTGAAGCAGACCACTTCAGTTGCTGAGTTTGCTCAAAAGTTCCAAGAGAACATGATGAAGCAGCCTGATTTGCCAGAACGGTATAGGATAGCATACTTCAGGTATGGCTTGAAATCCGAGGTCTCTGGTCATTTTGCTGAGAAAAAGTATGAGAAACTGGCTGACTTGATCCAGGATGCTGACGCCTGGGATCAGCAGCAGTTCAATCACAAGCGCCAGAGTAACGCTTTGGTGTCTAAGATTGTCAAAAAGCCCCACGGTTCCTACAATGCAGTTGAAGGAGACCAGGCTGAGGATAATCAGGGTGATGAATATGAGTATGAGTACAATGCTATTCAGTCTAGAGGTAGAGGTGGTCCCTCTCGAGGTGGCTATGGAAGGGGTGGTGGTAGGACTAAGCCGAGACCAGCCTCAGCAAAATCTACTTGCTACCATTGTCAGCAGAAAGGCCACTACAGAGAACAGTGTCCAGTCAAGCACCTTCCCAAAGTCGACAGAAAAGACGAGCCTTTAAAAGACAGCAACAGTCAGTAATCCAGTCTATTGACTGTGAGGATGCGAGAGATAGTGAGTCGTCACTAGCTGCCCTCGTAGCAGGTATTATGGGTCTTGCTGAACTGGATTCACTATGCATGCCTGACAACCAGATAAAGGAGACCATCAGCAATATAGACGTCCAGAGAGTGCACTCTTTGGATGCTCTTGTTCCATCTGATGTCCAACATTTCTTTGCTAAGTCGAGAGAACAATGCGAAAGTCAGGAAAAGACAGTCCCCCCTATCCTACTGCATTGCATGATTGCAGGTAGGAAGGTGAGGGCATTTGTTGACGGAGGGGCGTCACATACTTTTATCCACAAGGACTTAGTTAAGCGGCTAAGGCTGCCTACTGTCACCCAAGGGAATAGAAAAATATTCCTTGGAGATGCCTCAAGTATCCCGGGAGGAGTTATAACCAAGCCTATTGAGGTCCAGTTAGGTTCTGGCATTGCAGTTCTAACTGAAACGCTTACATTTGAGGTACTCAACACTGGCTTTTATGATCTCGTGCTAGGCAGGTCCTGGCTTAATAGACATCAAGCTGAAGTGTGTTGGAGCAGAGGTACAGTTAAAGTGAGAGGAGCCAGTGATGGGCAGACTGACTTGGCACCCACCAGTGCTCTTCCTCTTGTCCTGTGTGGATGGCAAATGAAGGAAAAGAAGAGGCTTCCAGAAGGATGCAAGTTGCTGAATACAATGGAGTTTGTCAAAAGCTGGAACCAGAAGGAAGACAGAATGTTCTGTCTGCTGCTAAGAGAGCTACCTCCTCAACCTGAAGAAGTGGTTGAGAAATAGGTAAGCCCACCGGAGCATCCTACTGCTGCAAAAATCGTTGCTCAGTACACGGATGTATTTAATATGCCTCCAGGACTACCCCTAAAGAGGGAAGTAGATCATAGGATTGATTTATTACCTGGGAGTCAGCCACCCTGGCAACGCACTTATGGCTTGTCTTATGTGGAGAGCGAGGAGTTGAAAACACAAATTGCAGAGCTTGAGGAAAATGGTTATATTTCTCCCAGTAAATCACCTTACGGCGCACCCATCCTATTTGTTAAGAAAAAGGATGGCAGTATGCGGATGTGTGTGGATTACAGAGCCCTGAACAGAATTACAGTAAAGAACAAGTATGCTTTACCCAGAATCGAGGACTTGCTTGATACCCTGTCTGGCGCTAAGGTGTTCAGTAAGATAGATCTCAAGAGTGGTTATCATCAAATCAGAATTGCTGAGGGGGATGAACACAAGACTGCTTTCCGCACACGTTATGGACACTATGAGTTCAACGTGATGCCATTTGGACTGACTAATGCTCCTGCTACCTTCATGGGTGCTATGAATGACATTTTCAGACCTTATTTGGATAAGTTTGTGCAAGTTTTCCTGGATGATATTTTAATTTTCTCTAAAGATGAAGCTCAGCACACTGAACACTTAAAGAAAGTGCTGGACACTCTGCGGAAAAATCACTTGTATGCTAAAATGAGCAAGTGTGATTTCTTTAAGGAAAGTATTGAATTCTTAGGCCACGTTGTCAGTAAAGAGGGCATCAGTGTGGATCCTAAGAAAGTCCAGACCATAAGGGACTGGACAGTACCACAGTCTGTCTTTGAAGTTAGATCTTTCCTCGGGTTGGCTAACTACTATAGGAGATTTATTGAGAATTATTCCACAAAGGCCGATAAACTGACTGACCTTACTAAGAAAGACATAGGGTATGTGTGGGGGGAAGAGCTAGGGTATGTGTGGGGGGAAGAGCAGCNTTGCCTTCCAGACCATTAAAGATGCCCTTTGTTCTGCCCCAGTGCTAGCCATGTATGACCCCAGCAAACCGGTGCAGGTGGTTACTGATGCCTCTGACTTTGCCATGGGTGCTATTTTGTTGCAGCCTGCTGACAAAACCACAAAGGATGGTAAGGTACGGCAGGAGTGGCATCCTGTGTTGTATGAGTCTATGAAATTTAATCCAGCGGAGATTAATTACTCAGTGCATGATAAAGAGCTGCTAGCTATCATTCATGTACTCAAACAGTGGAGAGCATACTTACATGGTAAGGCTTTTAAGGTGATTACAGATCATCTAGCTCTGACCCACTTTCAGAAGAAGTCCAAGCTGTCGAGGAGGGAGAACCGCTGGAGCCAGATGCTGGAGCAGTTCCAAGTCCAAATCGACTACAAACCAGGGAAGTTGAATCCTGCTGATGCACTCTCTAGAAGACCTGACTTGCAAGAAAGAAACTTTAGTCAGCATGCTGTAGATAAAGTCCTGTGTGCACTCACTTCACTAAAGGTGAAAAAGTCCTTCCTTGAACAACTTAGGAAAGCCTACCTTTTTGACCCAACATTTGAGCCCAGCCCCACTACTGGTATGTGTTGTGCTACTACACTCGGGTATAAGCTTAAGGGAGGGGTCTGGGTGAATGAAACCACTTAAGGCAGGTTGAAGCTGGTCATTCCTAACGACTTGGAAATAAGGTCTCTCTTACTGAGTCAAGCTCATAACAGTCTCCTGGGTGGACATTTGGGGCAGGCCAAAACTGTTGGCAAACTGGCAAAACATTATCATTGGGAAGGGTTACCCCGGGAGGTCTTGAAATATGTTAAGTCCTGTGACCAGTGTCAGAGAAATAAGTCTCGGCACAAACCACCCGGAGGTCTCTTGCAACCGCTGTCCATCCCAGCTGGACGCTGGGAAACTATATCCATGGACTGGGTGGTCTCACTACCAAGAACTGCCAATGGGCATGATTCAATACTGGTAGTCGTGGATAAACTGACAAAAATGGTCATTTTTATCCCCACAACTGTCAAAGTGACTGCACTCGAAACAGCGAGACAGTTCTACAACCATGTAGTATGCCAACATGGGCTCCCTTCTAATATCATCTCAGACAGAGACTCAAAATTCACCTCTAAGTTCTGGAGAGCTTTAATGGGGTTAANAGTTAATGGGAGTCNAACAGATGCTCAGCACAGCAAATCACCCTCAGACTGATGGGCAGACTGAAAGAACTAACCGAGTTCTGCAGGAGGTGCTCAGAGCATATATTAACCAAAAACAAGATAATTGGGATGACCTGTTGCCTCAACTTCAGTTTGCGGTCAACAGTGCGGTGCACACGTCAACGGGCAAGACTCCTTTTGAACTCAGCCTGGGTAGAGTCCCTAAGTCTCCTTTAGATGTCCTGGGGGAGTCCTTAACTTGCCCTGAAGGGATTGACAACCCGGTCTCCCTCCAGTTAACTCAGAAGTTTGCTGACACCCTGTCAGAATTCCAACAAAACCTGCACAAGGCCCAAGAAAACCAACAAAAATACGCTAATCAACACCGTCGGGAACTGACATTTTCCAAGGGGGATTTAGTCAAACTGCATTCTTAGCACCTGTACCTCCCTGGTGTGGTCAAGAAAAAGCTTGGCCCTGTCTGGGTCGGTCCATATTCGGTGGTACGTCGTATCGGTCAGAATGCTTACAAGCTGAACATGTCAGCTGAATACAAGATCACCCGGTCTTTAATGTCTCCTTCCTGGAACCATACATCAAAGGTGATACACTGTTCACAGGTCGGTTACCTGTCCAACCGGGACCGGTCCCCGCTGTCCGAGACGGCGACCCTGAGGAATATGAGGTCGATGAGATTTTAGACGCTCGCTCGGTCCGTCGATCGTCTAAATATGTCATGAAGTACCTCATCCGATGGAAGGGTTACGATGCCTCTGGGGACACTTGGGAATTTAAAGACCAGCTGACCATTGCCAAAGGGGCGTTGAAACATTTCCACCTTCGGGCGGCAGGGGCACCGCCCTAACTGTCCCTTCAGTAGACATGGGAAGGTGACAGGAGGTCCTGTCTCCATATAAGTTGGAGGGGGATGTGACAGTTAGTGACAGTTGTGACAGGCAGCCCACCTTTAGATTTATGTTGGAGGGAGTGGTATTCTCTGATCACCATATTACACACTCAACCTGCGCTCACACTCACTTGCTCTCTCATGCAATTTTTCCTTATATTCACTCACACCAGGTATTCCACGCTAGGAACTCTCTCGATCGCGTCCCTCTTCATCAAGGGCACTCAGTAGCGGCAAAATATCATGACTTCACTAACTGCATTGTGTTTATGATTGAGCAGGATGACTCAAAAGTCAAAACTCAAGAGGAAGAGAAGGGCGGAAGTGGCACATGCAGAATACTTGCAATTCCGTGGAGACATCGAATCATCTTCCATCTCCGCTCGGGAATCACAACGACTCCAACAACAGCGGGAGGCACAGAAGAAGAAGGAGGAGGAGGAACAGGCCAGACTGAGGCAGGAAGAAATGGACAGAAAAGCTGCAGAGGAGGCCAAGAAAGCAGAGGAGGAGAGGCAAGCTGAGGAGAAGCGGAAGCAGCAGGCTGAAGAAGAAGAACAGAGGAGAATCAGCAGCTACCGCTACACGGTGCTGGGCAAGGGCTTTGATCTACTGGAGGAGGCCTTCAAGTATGCCCAGAGAAGTCGCAGTGAGTCGCAGAAGGAAATCCTCCAGAAGGAAGGGGAGACATCTGAAAACTTTGACAAGTATATAGAGGTCAGCACAGGGCTCCTCCTCTACCACGGTTACGCCAGGATGGTAGGATATACAATCGGAGAGGCCAAGACAATGGCCCAGGTGAACGAAGCAGGAGCTGTCTCGATTCTTGGTATCTGGGGGGCAGATAGGGTCATCAGAATGATCCCCATGGATGCGGACAGCTTCAAGGACTCAACACCCCATAACAGGTTCAAGGCCATGTACAACGAGGTGGAGAGGAGGAGCTGGGAATTCGTGGCCAGGGAAACCAGTCAGCTAGACTTTGCAGGGCACTGGTACCTTTGTACTCTTAAAAGGACAGACCCTGCCTTCTTCCAAAAGCCCACTGATTGGCGGTGGATGACCATCAACATGAGGGACCAGCAGAATAACAGGGTGACGGATGAGGATTTCTTGACAGACCTGAAGGGGAACATAGTATTGCCCCCTCACATTGCGGCTTGGGACCCAAGATTGGATGGAGTCAGAGACTGCATGAGCCAGGAGATGCAGGGGGACAGAAGCAGGGCCCGAGAGTCATTCTCCAAAGGGAAGCACGCTTATGCCAAATGGGCAAGCAAGCAGGGGGAAAAGGACCTCTATGCGATCCGGACTCAGCAGCCCCCACCAGCACCCAAAAGGGGAAGGTCAGTAGGATATTCTGTTTCTCGGGAAGAGCTGGAGCAGCTGACAGAAGAGACTCCAGAAGTCTCAGAGGAACCCGGGGACGGCGAGGAGGAGGAGTCAGAGGAAGACGAGGAGGAAGGCGAGGAGGAGGACACTAGCGCCGCCGTGATCCTGACGCCTGCCACATCCCCCATAAGGGAGAAGACGGGGTTGGCCATGCAGCAACTCGCTGAAGAGGAGGATATCACTTGGCTGGGGACTGCCAGAGGACAGACCCCATCTCCAGGCAAGGAGACCCAGTCAGACAGGGCAGACAGGAGGGCTGCTCGGGAGATAGCCAGAGGTCTGCCAGCATCTCCCTCGCAGAGAGGGCATGTACCCTTGGCTCATGTCATGCAACATCCTTCTGGGATGCCGGTATACGTACCTGTCAGTTTGAGGGCTGCCCAGGAGAAGGCTGCCTCCCTCCAAACTGTGCAGGAGGAAACAGCCCAGTTACTGCGTTCTCCACGGGGTCCTTACACGGAACCTCCCTCTCTGACAGGCTTCAGAAGACCCCAAGACAGGAGGAGGTCTGGCTCCCCTGAGTATAGAGCCTCAGGGACATCTCCCTCCTAATGGCAGTAGGCTGGGGACGGAAGGGACAGCACGCTGTTATTAGTGTTAGTGTTGTCGAGGCGACAACATGATAAGTTGGAGGGATTGTAATGAATCAGTATAATAGTTGATATAATATTCATTTAAATATAAAAGTTAATTATGTTCAGCCTGCTGAACTCTAGTTAATAATCAGTCTGCTGGACTTCATATTCAATGTCAGTTTAATGACTCGGCCAAAAGCAGCAGGCTGAAGTCAACTTAAGTCAGCTTGCTGACACATTCTTCGACAGCCAGCTGACTTCCGTACTCGGTAGCAGCGAACTGCCTCGATATGCATCTAAGTGTGGTATGCTAGATGAATGGCCAGACGACATCCCTATGATGGATGGCGATTCGGGATGATGGGAGATGGCGGTGGATTTGGTTAACCGAGGTCCTACCAATGTGGTCAACTCCCGGGTAGGCGGTGCCATCGCACTGACCGTTGAACAATAAACTCATTTTATGTACATATGCTAGGCATTGCTCTCGAGTTCGTCATTCGAAAACGAGGCCAACTCTCTTGTACAGCTTACTGAGAGCGACCTGAATCCAAGGCAAGAAGCCATTGATACGCACTGTCTTCTAACCTTGCTTATGTATGAGTTTACTGATTGGCATTATTGATGCTAGTTTACTCGCATTTGACTCACGAGTATTATTCACTGCTAGTGTGTTGTCCTTTGCCGTTAAACCAGTTAACGGAAAATACCATAAAGATTACTTGCTGATATAAAGATCTTTATTAATTGTTAATCGCCTATTTGGTAAGTCGATTCATTACAGACTACGCGACGGGCTTTTCCCCCCTATAACAAGAACTAAGTAGCGCAATCGCTTGAGTACGGGGAATGCCCCCCACGGCTAAGGCCCTTTGGGGTTTCAGCCTGACGAGGGCCTTCAACCCCGTCGGAGTTGGGCCATAGGGGTTTTGGCCATGCGGGGAAAACCTTGCAAGCTCATGCTCCCTTTCTGCCCAAATATTCCACCCTTTTGAGGCGAATTCTCACATGCACACAAGCCATATTTAAAAAGGCGCACTAGCTTGTTTGGTCGGTGGCATGATCTGTTGCGGCTACAGCGACCAAAACGGATCTATATTGTCAACGCCGATTCGGAATGTCAGATTTCGTTCACAAACAAGAGCGACTGGATTTTGAAAAGTCAATAGCTCTCGCCATTGGAAAGCGATCAGCGAAGGTACTTTGTTGTCTTCCCTGCCTTTTCCTTCTTCGTGATTGGCTGCAATTTCAGTTTCTACGTCCTCATCCGCCTCGTCTCCGCCTAATGTTTGCTTTGGCTGGCGGAGATGGAGTAAAGTCTGAAGTGGAGTGAGGCCGAGGATTTAGTTTCTCCGCCCCCTCACTAGGACCCTCCATACTTAGTTGCATTTCGGGCTATTTTCCCAAACTAGTCTCGGAATGACTCTGCCTGCTCCATAACTTCTTTACTCTAGTGCCCCGCTACTTCCACGTGAATAGCTTCCGTAGGTGCACCACACTTGAGTCTCTGCCCATTTGCCAAACTTGCCTCGTTAGGCTTATAATGCTTCTGCACAGGGATTTGCCACTCTTTCACCAGCTTCTTGTGCACAAAGTTTGCACTTGCGTCACTGGCGACCATACACTTTGCCTTGTTGTCGTTGACTACTCCTTCCATGACAATAGGCTTGTCCACATCTTGTCTTTCGCTTCTCGGCAGGCTCAAGGGGATAATTGGCAGTAGACACCCCATAACGACTTACTGGCATCCTTCTTTTTTCTGTTGCTGAGATTGCTTCGCCTTCACACAACAGTCGCGAGCGAAATGCCCAGGCTTGCCACATTTAGAGCATAATCCTCTTGGCTTATAATTTTGCTGCCTACGCTGATTCTGAACAAGTCCCAACTCCATCGGTCCTGGACCTTGAACACTCGTGCTTGGCGCTTGAGATCCCAAGTGTCGATGTTCTCCAAAGTTGTGGCTGTCCCACTGCCTCTGACTATACTCCACAGCGTCGACCCTCGTCGCCAATGCCATCATTTCTCCAAGACTGGTAGGGTTCTTGAGCGCCACTTCCTTGGCCACAATTGGCATGAGTCCCCTCTTGAACTTGTCCGTCATCTCTGACTCGTGCATGGATGGACATTGAAGCACCAGCTCGTTGAAGCGCGATACATACTCCTGAACGCTTCCTTGTTGACGTAGGCGTACCAATGGATCTTGAGTGTTAGCCTCGGGTTCAATAGGTTGAATTTGCCTCTTCAAGCCTTCAAAGAGCTCATCAATAGCAGGAACTCCAAATAGCTGCTCCTCTCGCTCATACCAAGCTCCACCACTTTTCTTCAACAAAGTAATCACGAAGGCGACTTGCCTGTCGGGCGTGAGCGCAGAATACTCCATAAACTTCTTCACTCCAAAAATTCATTGATGAACAGGCGGTGATCCACGCTCTCCAGTATACACTTCAGGCTTAGGTGCACGCACTCCCAATGCGGGTGGAAAAACTTGTTGCACCTTTGATTGAACATGGATTGGTGATACAGCAGATTGCAGGTGCCGAACTCGTCGAAGCGGCAGTTTTAACAACAACAAAGCACTCTATACCTCCGCGCGCATATTTTGTTGAAACTGGGTGTAAACTTCTCCTCCAATTGCAGTTGCCATTTGCCTTAGCATCGCCTACATCTCTTGTTGCTCTCTGGTCATTGTTGGTGCTGTCTGCTGCTCCACGCTCTCAACATGCTCGACATGTTCGCCTCCTCCAGCTGCCGACTGCAACTCCACAATATAATATGAAAACTAACCCAGCTCCAATACTAGATGAAAGGGGCGGAGTGCTCTAGTGGAATTGTAGTGACTCACAAGGAACAAAGCTAGTGGCAATCATACTCTGGATTGCAGTGGCATATCACTAAGAAAGCTTAGGAAAATCACTCAACATTTTGAATAGCAAGAAAGTGCTTACGAGTGCAACAGGATGAAAGGCCTCGTCATTACCAACTCGTAGAAATTTACAAAAGTGAAAACTGATAAGAAATAAAGAAGTTATGCCTATTTAGAGTTTTCTACAACGACTGCTCTCCCTTAGGAGGGAGGGCCGCTTAGCAACGAAATATTTTAGTGTTTGTCATATTGTCCCTTCCAGAATATTTGTGAGTAGGCCAAATCAGCCTCATTTGACGTGGCGGACCAATTTGACGTCCACATGCATGCATGGAAATATCTAGAATATATGAGCTGAAGTGCGCTAGGCTAATCCAAAACTTCTAGATTAATCGACCTCGTCGGCACTCCGCATCAGCCGAAATTACGTGAAGGTTTGAATTCACTATAACGGCCCAGATCGCTCGACGCTGTTGGTCAATCCGATGGTCGCGCTCACCGTGAATTAAGGACAGTCGTCGACCAATCTTACACCTAATTAAACTTCAAAAGTTCATAACTTTCTCAATACTTAACCAAATTCGACGAATTTTATATCGAAATGATTACAAACATGCACTCTACACTTCTATGACCTTACACCCTTGCTCCTAGCACTCTGAACACCTACAACCCATATTGGGGCAGATTCCATACTTTTTGTGAAAAATATGGCTTCAAATCAGTTCCAGCAGAACTAGTAGTGTGTGTATTATATTTTACAAGCCTGTCTGTGGAAGGAGCCACAGGGTCCCAATTTTGCTTATCTTCTGGTGGTGTGCATACAAAGCATAATTTATTGCATGTACCCGGCCCAACCTAGTCTTTTCAAGTGAAGTTTATTAGAGAGACAGCTAGCAGAACTTTGGATAAACCTCATAACACTAAACAACCTTTAGCTTTAGAGACTTTGGGAGAAATTCTAGCTTTGTATGCATATCCTGGTGTACCTCGTAGAGAGTTGATGAAAGCTGCTACTTTTATGTTTACACATCATGCTTTTTCGAGGTATTCAGACATGACAGCAATTAGAATAGAGGACATCACATTGGATGTAAAGGATACCAAAGAGGCAGACCATATGCTTATTCCTCAAGCAAAAAATGATCAGCAGAAGACAGGCAGAATTGCTTCACATTATTGGACCGGGAAAGTCTGGTGCCCAGTTGATATGTTCTGTAGGCTGATGTCAGAGATGAAGCACTGTCCTGAGACAGGCCCATTGATACAGTCTCTAGATAAGAAAGGAAAGTTGCCTGGAAGAGTCCCTGCATGCAGCACTGTTAGAGGATGGTGTGCTGAAATGCTGAAAAGAGTGCACTTGGATATCAAGGATTTTGGGACACATTTTTTGAGAAAAGCTACAACTTCTGCAGCAGCAAATATGGGGATGCCGGATAGAACTTTTAAACACATGGAAGGCTGGAGGTCAGATGAAACCAAAGAAAAATAAATAGTGGAATTGACAGCAACATTAAGCAGGCATCATTACAGGTAGCAATTCCAGGTCCTGGAGAAGTGTTAGCTTACACACAGCTGCAGCTTTCAATAAAAAAAAGAAGATGATTTCACGTGACCAGAGCTTCTTAGCTCTCATGAGTAACAGCTCTTTATGATGCATATTTTCTGTTCTGCCCAGTATATACACTAATTTTTACTCTTCTTATACTCTGCATTATTCCTGTATGTGCGCTATCTCATTAAAGTTCTCCTACCTCTAATATCCCAACTAAAAATTAAAGCCTCCTTCCTCCTTCTCTCTACTATTATATTATCTATTTATATAAATGCATATATGAATATATGTCAAAAATCGAAGTTTTGAGACATATCAAAAGATATGTCAAAACTCGAAGTTTTGACATATGAAAGATGCATGAATTAAGGCGCGAGCAAATGCCCGCGCTCTCTATCCAATACTCAAACTAATAACGTTGATTGCGTACCTACCGAGATTACTTAAATGAAGTAACATCTTCATTCTAAGTACCGCAGTGCAGAATAAGCGAAGCACTGTCACTAGATCCCACCCACCCTTGGAATATAGTAGTGGAATATAATAGAATATTAAAATAATAGAGGAGATCAAATTGGCAGCTCTTCTACCTCTATTCTCCCTACTCAAATATAAAGCCTCCTTCCTCCTTCTCTCTACTACTATTTTATCGACTTATAATAATGCAATTATGAATATATGTCAAAAATGGTGTGCAAATGAGCGCAAATTCTGCCTACTATCCACGAAAATAAACGTTAACCTGCGCAGACCTGAGTACCGATTCTCTTTGGGCACGCTTCGAGATGATTGGGCCCTCGGGGCACTGGGGACTGGGGACTGCTCGGGACGACTCGGTAGTCGGGACTCGGGACTCGGGACTGATCGGGACTTCGGGACTAGGGTTGTCCATTGTCCAGCAGTGCCCAGTGCCCAGTGCCCAGTTGGTGCCAGAAATTTATCCACTGTCCTGTCTGGTCCTGTCGGTCCCGGTCCAGTCCCTTCTGGTTGTTTTGTCCAGTTTTGTCTAGTTTTGTCGGCTTGAATCTGCTTAAATCCTGTCGCACCTGGTCGCACCCTCTTGACCAACTTCCTAGAGTACAGTCGGTCGCACTAGGTCGTGGTCCTTCCCTTGTCACTGACCCGGCGCGCTGGAACCCAGATACATGCATCATTTCGCTGCACGACGTGATGTATCTGTCCAAATACATTGAATGGTTCGAAGCGTGCCGAAGAGGCAGCCTGTCTTCTGGTGAGGAGCCACAAAAAAGGGTTGGCCATCCACGTGCCTAAAAGTGCCTTTTTCCTCGAGAATAGTGATTAAAGAAAATGGAATGGTAGTGGAGAACAAAATTGAGCAGGGGGGGTGCCGAGCATTTCTGAGGGTAATTGTTGCCCTTAAAATAGGGGAAATGTAAACCTTTACGCGCTCGTGCACCAAATCTGCGGCGATGCGGTTCTGTTTTTCTGCAGCTTTGTGAAATTCGGCGTCGTATATCAATCCGCGCTGCGCGCGACAGGAGCATTCTCCAGCGCTCATTCATCGCATTTCATCGTCAGCAAGGCTGGCTCCAGGGACACTGCAGTGATTCACTGCAAAGGGGCCAGAAGATCGGCACTTTTCACGACAGCAGCGGACCAGTTCCCTACCAGAAATATATGTTGTAACCTCCAACGGAGCTGTCTCCATCAGTATTGCCCTCTACCTCTCACGGTTCCTCTTTCTCTCTCGTTGTGATGGAGCGTGCTAGGAGCTAAAGCCGGAACATACTGCCATGGTTATTCTAAGGTCAGGCCAAACATCAGGTACTCTGAAGTTGTAATTATCTAGCAGCATGACTTCCACTACTGACATCAGTCCTTTGAGTTACCCAAGGAGTGACTCAAAGTCCAGAGCAGCCATGAGAGATCCATCTCCGACTAGGGTTTTTTCGGGGCCCGAGTCAGTTGATGTTGACTCCTACGTTGTCCATCTCATAGAATGGGCGCAGGAATGGAACAGGTTGAAGAAGGTAACTTTGACTGGGTGGCAATCATGGGAGTTACCCTTGCCCAGGCATAGGTCCTTTTGGCAGTCGCCTCGGCCGGAGGCTGACATTGCTTCCTTAACGTACAGGGATCAGGGATTTGCCCCTTATCTGTTAGCACTCTTTTCGACATTCCCTAAAAATAGCAAGGTCTGCACAGGAATTAGCATCCATATGTCCCACTTTATGTTGTGGGATATATGGCTGAAGAATCATGGTGCAGCGGTAGATTTTGCAGGTTTAGGGCAGCTATTTAAGATGTTAAGACAAAGAGGTGTTAGTCTAGGGCATACCTCGCACACTCACTTTCCTGAAAGATTACGGAGCAAGTACCCAGGGAAGCTGGAGAGCTTTATAGGTGAGGCAACAGGGCTTGAGGATCATAACTGGTCAAGGTCGTGGATGAATCGCTATCTGGCAGGCTGGCAGACATACGCAGAGGTATATGGCTCACTTCAACCAATGATCAAAATCTGTTTTATTGTATGTGAAGAGGGAATGTAACAGGCCGTGTTATTTTGCTGGCCTGGTGTTTGCTTCAGTTGTGAGGACACATCTGGTCTAGGTTTAATTGAACTTCACAAGCTAGCCGTAGGAGCTGTTGCTGCACATTGCTGAATAGACCCCCTCGTTTAGGACAAGTATTGAGGGTATCCGGCAGACCTTGTGTTATCTAGCTCTTTACGAAATGGATGGAAGAGAAGTTGATCATGTATTGCCTTGTAGCTGTGTCTCACACCCTGCACTCTCTTGAATGTTTCCAGGTTGGACTTCCAGCACATCAGCAAGTAGCAGCCCTGCACAATAAGGGAAAGACTCCGTCCTTGGACGACTTCCTGGTCCAGCAGTCCCTCGCCAGCGGCAGCTGGATGTGGCTCGTGTCTGCTGCAGCCAACTTTGGCATTCCGGGACTCGGAGAAGACGCATATGGGATGGCCCTGCCGCTTCTGAGTCTGGGGTCCATGCTAGTAGCAGTGTACAGGGACGTCTATGTGGCGGTGCAGGGGAAGACAGAGGCAGTTCCGTCTGTCAGCACAGTGGCGGTGTACGACTTGGACCAGGCAATGCTCATCTACAACTCCTTGCTGGCAGCCTTCACCAGCGAGAAGGAGGCTATCCTCAGCCGAGCGAGCGGCGGAAGCACCAGCAGCAGCCTGTCGGCGAAGAGTGTGGAGGCTCTGTCCACGTTCTTGGACGTCCTGCAGGCCTCGACGCATGGCCAGCTGACGTGGTTTCAGTTTCCCAGCAGGTTCCAGGGGTTGGGCGCGAAGGAAGTGCCTGTGAGGATGGAGCAGGGTGCCCTGCTCAAGGGCAACTTTGAGTGGGCAGCCAGCCACATTGATAGGGCAGTGCGACGAGCTTCTGTCTTATCATCTCATGTGGATGATGTGCGGCAATCATAGTTTCGTGGTCTGCAGAGGTTTCTATGGTTCTTGAGCCTGTCCCTGACGCACTAGAGGGGACTAAGGTTGCCGTTAGCCTTCGGCTAACAGTCCTCATATATGTACATATTAGTTCATTATTTGACAGGCTGGCATTGCACCTGTCCTACTGAATAAAGCGGCAATCTTGGAAGAAACTCTTTGAAAGTGCTGATGATTTGTCTATTTGTGAGGATTTTGCTCTTGATTAGCAATTCACTTTCATTCAATGTTTGCAAGCTTGAGTGTTTGAAGTTGCCGAACAGTACAATACTTTTTGAAACTTTTTACAGGTCTTCAATGCTTTGCTATTGCACACAGTTACCATTTCTTGTTCCATAAGTACACACAGATACGGTGTGGTTACATTGTAGCACTTCACCTCATTTTTCAGGAAAAATGTTTCGCACTAAACAGGGACACATGTAACACGCATTTTTGTCCCAGGCATATTAAGCATTGTGAGTTGAAGCTACGTCAGGCACTGCTGGCAGCCAGCTGTGATGCAAGAAAAATGACCTCAATCAATGAAAAGGTTTGTCATTTTGGAGTAAAGCCACAAGGCTATGCCTGGCAAACCTGCTTGTGCAGGTGCTATATATCAATGCAAGCCATCGAAGCTGTGACATGAATATCTTCATGAACATTACATCGTCAGTAACCCGTGAGTCTTGGCTGTCATGTGACGAGATATCGTTGAAGGTATACTGGGTAGCAACTCAATTGCGCTTGGTAGCACTTGACGTGTCATTGACCCGTATGTGGGTGTGTACGTGCTTGTGACATCGGCCAACCCTGATAGACAGTCTCGGGGAGACCACAGGAAGTTGGACTCAAATGAATATTTATGCAAGCAGAATTGAGAGCTGAAGCGCAATTTATGAGGTTTTTTGTGGAGATTCGAACAGCACTTTATGCAGTCTCATGATTGAGCAAAAGAAAGAGGTAAGAAATTGCAAAGTATAGCAGTATTTGCCACCATTATACACGCCCAGCAACTGATTGACGTTAGCTTCAGAAGCAATGTCCAGGATGAGCCACTCGTAATAAATGTCACCAGGGAGAATATATTTGCTGCGATTAGGTGCACATGCAACACGAGAATATACAGTTTCCTTTTATGCTACCAACGCACATTTCTTACAAAAGCCCAAGCATGCAGTTCGAGCAGGAATCACCAGAAGTCAACTGCAGGCTGCACACATGCGCTAAGGGATGCTAAGCCAGCTAGGAAACTCCACGAGTGCCTCATAATCTGCATGTCACTTTTTGGCACACACCTCTTTCATGAGGGACCCCAAGCGTGCATGTTTAGCAGCAGTCCCTTATCAAAACCCAGAGTGGAGGGACACAATCCAAGTGTACGGCGCATACTTACCGAGCTATATGCACGTCCTCTCTTGCAATGACCCCAATAGAACGGCTCTTGGCAAAGTTCAGCAGACTGCCACAAGACCCTCGCACATGCGAAATAAATTGCAATGCAAAAGTACTCAAGTCTGCAGCTACAATTGTTCTATGCTACCTGTGATTTGAGTCAAACAAGAACCAAACAACTAACTAATCATAGTCCATCACAAATTGAAGCAGTTGGTACGAAGTACGCACATATTACCAGGTCAGTCATACTAGGCTGTCTGTCTACCGAAGCAAAAGCAAGCTGATTTTCTACACAAACAATGACCTCCTCTGCAAGCTAGTTCCAGAGAGAGGTATTTAAGTGAGATGTTCTATACACTACTACAGTAGCAGGGCACTGCAATCTAACTGCTGACGCCAAGGAGCAGCTTTACACTATACATAGAGAGCCCTCCTTGCAATATATATATGATATATACTAACGGCAAACAGAGCAGCCCAGCACGTCGCAGGGGGGAGGCAGAAGCGCCAGCCGCGTCTGGAGCTTCCATAACAACCAAAACAATGTCTGTATTTACAGCCCAAATATACATACGGGCACTTCTCCAAGCCGTTCCAGATGCACACGTCTCTCGCACACATTCCTGGCTAAAAGGTCCACAAGGACGGACTCTATACCAAGTGCGCTTTGCCCAGCCTGACCATGTTCCACACTCCCCTCTCCAGGCCCCCCTTCACACCTATTGAAGCCGCACACAGCAGGCAGGCCCACTGGCCCCCCCGCCCACCTCCATCCCTCCTCCTGCCCTCCTCGTAGCTTCTAGTCTGACAAGGAGGAGACGGGCACGGGTGACGGCTTAAGAATGCTGAGGCACAGCCCATGGTCGCACACGTCGGGCTTCTTGTAGTGCGAGACGCAGGGCTCCCCCCCATCGGCGCCGACGTCCACAAGCGCCGTGTCGCCTGCCTCAAACGCGCCCTGCAGCAGCGCCTCGCTCAGCGGGTCCTCCACGAGGCGCGTGACGGCGCGCCGCAGGGGCCGCGCGCCGTACGCGCGGTCGTAGCCCTCGTCACCGATGCGCGCGATGAGCGCCTCCGAGATCTCGAGCCCGACGCCGCGCGCGCGCATCCGCGCCTTGGTCTCCTCCAGCATCATGTCCACGATCTCACGCACCTGCGCGGGCCGGGAGGAGGGGGGGGCAAGGGCGGGCAGGGCGAGGCAGAAAAGAAACAAGCAAGTGAGTGAGCAAGCAAGCGAGCAAGGAAGCAAACGGGGCAACGAACGAAGGTGTAAGCATTTTCCCAAAACTGGCAGCAACAAAGAGCATGGTATTGTCCGTCCCAGGGCTGATGGAAACTGTCATCATAAGCACCAGCAACTGGACACGACATCACGACTCTGCATTGCAAAGGGCAACCTCAGACGCTCACGGAGCGCCAAAATATGCATCAGCAAAAGTTGCATCCATCCACCACTTAACATTTGCAGCTCTACCCGTTCCACATTCATGTATCTGCAATGCTGCCGGTGACAGCAAAAGAGAATGGGGAGCGTCAGGCGTCATTAAACGAAAGAAAAGAAAAGCTGAGAAACACCCTTCCTCAGCCCCTGATCATCTCAGTACTCCACAGTCAATGACACAAACTAAGACATAAGTTGGGAAAGCCAGGAATAAAGAAAGAGACGGGGACAGGGCAGGAAGAGAAGGGGGCGGGGGGG
>WELA01003517.1:245123-263860 GCA_009602735.1 Mesotaenium endlicherianum
AGGGGGGGGGGGGGAGGGGCGCCAGCTAGGAAGGCATGCGGGAGGCGGGCACTCACAGGGCTGGGCTCCAGCACCATGACGGGCTGGAAGCGGCGCGCCAGCGCCTTGTCCTTCTCGATGTGCTTGCGGTGCTCGTCCAGCGTCGTGGCGCCAATGCACTGCTCCCCCCACACCCCCACACTTCTACTCAGCACTTGCCTAGTCCATCGCCTCGGCCAGCTGTCGCCTGCTGCCTGCCACCAGCCACCTGCTGCTCTCATTTTCCCACTCCCTCTCGTTCTTCCACATTCCTCCCTTTCTCCCCCCTATATTCCTTCCGCTCGAGCACACAGACTACTGCTACGTGCGCTAGCCCTGTTGCATTCTACTGCAGCACATGCCTAAAGAAAGAAAAGGACGGAGAGAGCGCGTGCGCAATGATGGAAGGGAGCTTCCAAGGTGACCAAGCGGAAAGATGCGGAGAGGCTAGCTCGAACCCACCAGGCATCAGGCCCTTGGACTGTGCTGGGCCAAGTCCGTCACCCCCTCCCCCCCATGCAAGCTTGCACACAAATCGGCCGCACCCGGTCTCTCCACTCCCTTCCACTGAGACTCAGGGCCGCCAGGTAGCAGTGGCAGTGGCAGAGTCAGCAAGGCGGCTATGATGTGTGGAGGAAGGAGGGGCACCTGGAGCTGGCCGCGCGCAAGCGCTGGCTTGAGCAGGTTGGAGATGTCGAGGCCGCCCCCCTGGCCGCCGCGGCCCACGGAGCCGGAGCCCACCAGCGTGTGCACCTCGTCAATCAGCAGCACCACGTTGCCTGCCCCCATAGCCCCCCCCTCCCCCCCCCGCGCGCAAAGGACGCAGTGCAATAGACAGGCGAGACGACAAATAGGTGAGACGCGAGCATGAGTGCAGATCCAGTCCCTCTGTTGTTACATAGGTTCACTCAACACGACAGGTGGTGATAGTGCACTAGTGTGTTGGAGAAGTCCTTGTCAAGAACATGCCATTGAGTACGAGTACGACTCAAGGACATGATTTGCGGGGGCACTAAAATGAGCAACTGACAGGCACTTCATCCAGCTGCATTACTTTTGAAGGTCCGCAAAGCGACGCCAAACCGGGCGCCAGAATGGGTGCAGGCTACTAGCAAGCAGAGAACCTGAGTGAGGAGAGGAGTGGTGTTGAGCGACGTGAAAAACGAGAGAATGACAATGAGGACACCAGTCTTTGTGTGCACCGCCAACACCACCACTCAACCGCGTGCAACGGATGCATGCATGCCCAGGTGCATGCCCTAGCAGACCTCATGGGATTTGCTGCTGGCAGCAGAGAGAGCTCTACGCACGCTGATGCTGCACAACCCCAGCAGCAGGAGCTGCTCCTACCACCTGCTGATACAGGGCACACAGCACACATCCACCTACTCCACGCTTCCCGTACCCTCCTGGCAGAGAACAAGGCTTGAGGCACACACGCTCACACACACGCACACACACATGCTACATGGAAGAAATGCGCCCGTTCATGCATGCAAATGGCACCGCCTCAGCGCACACCAGGCTGCAGCTACGAAAGACAGCAGGCAGGTATCAGAAGAACAAGGAGGAGGAAGAATAGGAGGAGGAGGCAGAGGAGGAGCCCACCGGCTTTGATGGTCTCCTCAATGAGGCTGGTGACGCGAGTCTCCAGCTCCCCGCGCTCCTTGGCGCCCGCCATCAGCAGCATGATGTCCAGTGCCAGCACCCTCTTGCTCTGCACGCACACCCCACACGCGCGCACGCAGACACACACACACACACACACACACACACACACACACACGCGCGCGCGCGCGCGCGCGCGCGTATGCACGCGAGGAAGGGGGGCGGGGGGGAGATTGTCAGGCGCTGGCGTGCCTTGTCGCATCAGTCACCATCCCTGGGTCAGGCCCAGCGAGAGCATCGAGCCAAGGTTATTTATAAATCTTAGCAGAAGTGTGGGCCATCATCTTTACCAGCACCCACAGCAGCAGCAACAGGTGGCAGTCCTCAGCACCCAGCACGAGGCACCACTGGGCCCATCACCAGGGGCGCGGAGAAGAATCGAGCACGGGGAAAAGAAGCCTCTAGTTTAATTCTAAATATCTGTGATCTTGTTTCATTTGTTCCTCCTCCCTTGTTACCTCCTTCAAATCGTCACAAGCAATTAGATAGAGAAAGAGAGAGAGCGGGGACAACAATTGGGCAACAAACAAACCAAGGAAGCGGCAGAAGGAAAAAAGAAAAAAGGACAAAGGAGACGATAGAGGGAGGGGATGATCAGGAACACACGGAACAAGGAGCACAAGGAAAAAGGGGGGGGGGGGAGAGGGAGAGAGAAAGGGAGGGCGCAGCGCCTGCAGAGGCCACAACTGACCGCGAGAAACTCGGGCACGTTGCCGGCGACGATGCGCGTGGCGAGGCCCTCCGCGATGGCCGTCTTGCCCACGCCGGGCTCGCCCAGCAGGATGGGGTTGTTCTTTGTGCGCCGCGCCAAAATCTCCACCACACGCTGCACCTCCTTGTCGCGCCCGATCACGGGGTCGATCAAGCCCTGGGCGGCGCGCGCCGTGATGTCCACGCAAAAGTCCGCCAGCGCCCCTCCCTTCTCTGCAGCCCCGGCTCAGCCCAAACGGTCACCTTGGTGAGTATGTGTCTGCGCCCTGGTGGGGGTGTCCAAGGGCTGTAATGAGCCGGTGAGAGCTGCTAAGACCTGTGGGTCAGTGGCAGCCGGTCTATGTGAAGGCAACGCAAGCACGGTCTAGAGACGGAGCCGCGGCCTCGTGTGGGACGAGAAGCCTGACCAGACATTGCCGGACGCTCTTCCCCATGCAAGCACACACCTGCTCTTCTCTGAGAGAGGAAGGAGAGGCAAGCAAGCAGGCACGGACGAGCTACTATATCGACAGCAGGCTGCGAGAGTAACGGCGCAGGGCCTAAAGAGAAGAATAGAAAAGAGGCATCGTGATGTGTCAACAACACGCATGGGAGGCAACTGAGCGAAAATTTGTGCACATCCATGCATGCATGCGTGAGACCCACGAGCCAGCTCCTCCATGTGGACAGAGAGGTCCAGACGTTCACGCAAGGCAGGGCTGAGATGCCGCGGTCTAGTAGCAGCAGCAGCAGCAGCACACAGCAAGGCCAACAGATACGGAAGAAGAAGCAAGCAGCTAGCTCACACTCATCATCAGAACGGCTCTATGCATGCGCATTTCCGGCAGGCAGTCAACTGCAGAGATACAGAGCTTTCCTCCCCTTTCTTCCTTTCTCTCTCTCTCTCTGCCAGCTCCAGCACCCCTGCCTGACAAGCCTCTCCTCTATCTGGATCCAGAGCCAGGGCACGGTAGGCTGAGAAAAGAGCGGACTGAGCGCAAACAGCCCCCACCCGATCAGCCCTGCAAGGAGGGGGCGGGGATCCTCTGCAGCAGCTTAGAGCCCCCCTCCCCCTCCTTCTGCCCCGACTCCTGCCTGGTGCATCTGCACCTGCACCTGCACCTGCATCTGCATCTGCTTCTGCATGTGCATCTGTACCTGCACAAGGGTGCATCTGTACCTACACCTGTACCTGCATCAGAACCTGCATCACAGGCAAGGCAGCGAAAATGGAAAGAAAGAGGGGGGGAGGGGAGGGGATGAGGAAGGGGAGACCTTTGCGGTTGCTGGAGCGCACAGAGGTGGCGGTGCTGCTGCTGACAGTCTGCTTAGCCGCCGCCATGCCTGCCGTCGAGCGTCCCTCCTTGGCCAGCTCCCCCTTCAGCCTGCTGATGGCTTCCTCGTGCAGCTTGTCCTTCCTCAATCCCAGCCTGGCAGATCAGATCACATCAGATATAATCGGATCACATCAGATCAGACAAGTCGAACCCCACATTGAGCTTCCATGGAGTAAATGGCACAAGCGAGTGAGAGCACACACAAACACCTCCACCCACATGGCTAGCACCATACGATCACCTTGGACACGTGAAAGGGTGGGGAGGGGNAGGAGAAGCAGACATCTCTTCCACAGGAGGCCCTTCAAGGTCCAGCCTCAGCCTGAGCGAAAAGCTCCAAGCAGGACACTCTGCAGCAGAATGACAGCCCCCCGGCATCTGACCACAAGAGGGCTGTCATCTCATGACGAGCCGGCAGTGATTTTCGTTTCATGCCCATCCATAATCATCAGTTTCTTGACGGCACTAAATTGATGGCACTGAATTGAAGCACTGAATACTGCGGGCATATATTAATGCGGGTTGCCTGTGCATGCCTGCGGGACAGAGATTGATACAAAACCATGATTACACTGCCCCCAGACTGACTGGACATATAATACGGAATCACTGCATGCATCTTGCACCAAACTCCACATGTCATGATCGTCTTCACAACAAATCGATGAGTAGTAGTGCAATCTCGCAATGAAAGGTCATACGGACAACTCGAGAGCAGAACCATTTTTTCATAAAAAGTGTCGTCATTAACCCCAAAGTGAGGTAGTAGTGCATCCCTCGCATGCCGTTCCCACGATGGCACATACAAACGATACTCCCTTCTTTGGTCTCAATTTGATCATGCAATAGGCGGCCAGAGCCCACCACTTCAAGTCAAACAAGACTGCAGTCACATACAGACTGCACGATAAGCATAAATGCACATAGAAGACAGCCAACATGGATGAAGAGACGGTACCTGTCAACAATTTTTGCTGCTCCGCCCTCCTCGACTGCCAGTACGGCAATTGCAAGGTGTTCAGGAGCTATGTAGTTGTGGCCCATCTTTCTCGACTCCTCCAGGGCCACTTCAAAAACTAATTTGCTTCCTGAAGAGAAGGGTACCTCAGAAGCGGGCTTCTCACTTCCTGCCATACTAGAAACTTCTTGGTCCTCAAGGTAGGATCGAACTGCATCTCGGGCTCTCTCAATTGTGACTCCTGTTTTCAAGAACCCAACACTGTCACGTTCCTCGGCAATCAAGCCTAAGAGTAACTGCTCAGTTCCAACCTCGCCTCTCCCCATAGCCTTCGCCTCCCTTTGCGCAAGCATAACTGACTTCACGGCCCTCTCAGTAAATATCTCAAATACCGCGGTGACAACTCCTCTGCTAGCAGGCTGCGCATGCCTTGATTCTAAGCAACGGAACGCTGCCTTACAGAAGGCCTCGTCTGCAGACAAATCTTTGTTGCGTAAGATTGCAGGCATCTTTTTAAGACCACTGTGGGATGCATCCAACTGAATCTCACGGCAACGCAAATTCCGTTTCACAGATGCTGAAACATCTACAGGAGTCACGGCCTTCCTCTGGCCTGAATGCCATGAAGACCGCCGAACGGTTTGTCCGGCAGGATAAGCATACGATGCAAAAGTAGGAATTGCTATTGACGCTACTGCCTCCATTATATGCTATATGTACACTTGAATCAAGATATATACAAACTAAGTTATATGCAATTGGAAGTTGCTGAAAAAAAGACGTAAGCTATATGTACAAGGTAAACGGGAAGAAGTACGCAGGAGACTGGTATTTACACTTCAGCATACGAGGTCGACTTCACTGGAATAGGATGAAGAACAATTGCGCTATTGGGGAACTATGTTCACCGATTTGTAGTTAAGCAAAGAGTGCAGTGGCAGGAAATGGTGCAGACAGATGGTTGCGCTTGGTAGGTGCTGACGCTTCACTCGGCGTTGGTTGACTAAGCCACAGAACTTGCTTGGCAAAGAACACTTCTTTTCTCAACTTTTCCACCTATTTTCAAATTACGACTGCAGTGGCTCCAGCAAACAGTCAGCATGTACCCTTGTCGACCATTTGCTTCAGTTTGATGCAATGTAGTTGAATAAAATACCATTTGACAACCATTGATACAAGCAGTTTGGCGACAACAATAACCATAAGCGTCCACCTGAGCCAATTGTCCTGTTACATTTGGACTGACCCCTTTTCTGCACCAATCAAAAATTTGGAAGGCCAGCGCCCCGGAGCCATAAATATGTTTCAGATTGTTTCAGAGCATTTTATCAGTGGTAACAAAACTAATGACAATTTAGAGCTGTTACAGAGTATTTCAAACCAAGTGATATCAAGTAAATCTTCAATGCCGGAAATTGTAGCGGTCTCGACGAAGTAGAGGCGACTGGAGGCGACGACCTCGATGAGTACACGCGGTCTGAGTCCTGACGCACTCGGTTCCGAAGCCGAATTGAAGTGTTCTTCACATGAACTGAAACCGTGCGGGGTGAGCTAGCTGGAGGCTGGAGCAAGCTGGAGCAAGAGTCATATCTGTGCACACTTGTGCGTGTGCCGGCAACCACCGCCAACCGTAGTAAGCTGGCCGCGATCACATGGTAGGGAAGATGTTACGTCGTCAACCCTCACGGCAAATGAACACCCAGATCCCACCGAGTCCGTTGCTCCTTACCTACTGGCTTTCCTGCGAAAGCAAATCGCACGAAATATCTTCCAGCAATTTAATTCGTCATCACCTTTTCAAAAGAGTCAAACCTGGATTAGCTTCACTGGCTTTAGCCACGTGCTTTTCATCGAATCCAGTTATATTAAGCTGATTTGAGCAGGTCACTTGAACCGTCGACGACAGATCTGACGCCAAAGCACGCCAAAGTCGTCCAGCCGTTGTCGGGATCTGACACCAACTATCTGATTTGCTAGTGACGAGCCCGTGGCCCGTGACCGACCGTGACCAGCTGCGAAGCTGCGACCATTTTCCCCAAACATTTCACCTGCCACAATTTGGCGCCAATATTTACATCTTTCCTGACGTTTGTATGCTACGGCCATTCGCGAACCGCGCCATACACCCGATTCGATAGGGGTCCATATTCACGCACGTTCACGCACATATGAAAAGCTGTGCAAAACCGCAGCAGCAGGCGCGCGCAGCTTTGGCCACAACCCCTGAATTTGTTCTGGTTCGTCCTCGTCGCGTTTCACACTGCCTCGAACCGGAGTGCCGTAACACGGAATGGCTGACGTCGAAAATTTGTATTATATTTGATTTGGGTCAATATATGTGATATTGGGTCATGGTGGGCATTGGGCAGTTGTTGGCATCAGTTGGCATGGCTCCCATAGAGGACGCCGATGAGGGAAGTCGAGGCTGCCGTCATCTGCCGTCCACACACCAGGGTCCACTTTTTTCGCAAATATATTTTTCGTGTAGGACAATATGTGTCATCATACTCTACCCAAATTTAGAGCAAGCGCTCATTACCCACGCTTGCATGTAAACGACGCCTTTTGCGCTTAGCCAAAGAAGAAGCATAGGTGCACGAGAGACCCCAACATCTTCTCAATCAACAATCTAATGGTGATCATGTTGAAGACTCTAACAATGAATATAGCATTTATGCTCAAAAATTAAAGCGATATCTCCAACAACAAGGAAGAACATAGTACGTAGGCTTCTAAGAAATACAATATAAACACACTTTGTTCCCAGATTGGCTAAAAGCGTAGAAGATGAAGATAGTCATAAGAAGTGAAGGCATAGTGCAACTTGACTCTTTGACTAATTTTGCATCGTTCCAATCAATGACTTACGCTTAGCTTAGCCATAATAGTCCAATAAATTTTGTTAGGGTGAATATACTCTACTTAACTTGACTACTAGAAACATCAAACTCAAGCAAAAATGACAGGAAATTACTAGAGCTTGGATGGCATTCACTTGATTTTGAAGAAATTTTCTAGCATAAAAGAACTCTTGTTTTGCCAATGCACTATAAAAAGTAGATATGTCATGCTTAAGCTTCTTTTTGTTATCAAATACCAATAAGAAACATTCTTTGGAGGGCGGTCGTGGGTTATACATCCTGCGGCTCATTCATCGAGACGTGATCCAAACAGCGCAAGATTTTCCATCCAATCACTACATATTGCCTTCGAATAAGACGCGTTACATATGTTGTCTTTCGCAAAGGTCTTTGAAAAGCGTGCATACAAGTTGTCACCATTGTGTAGTCGAGTGGACTGGACCACGTGGTTATGATATGTCATATACATGGGAATGAATATCATATGTTGCGATACTGACCGGGTAAAAGGTTTCCTGTGATAATTACAGGCTTATCGACACATAGCACATTGAAAATCGTAGAGTAAAATTGGATGAACACTAAGATATTCTATGGGTTCCACATTGGTGTAGATGATGATGCCATAGGATATGGGCGACATTAATGGATAATGAGCAAGTTGCTGCGAGGAAAGAAAGAGCGAGGGAGCACGACGATAGACCAGATGATAGACTAGTAGCAATTATCTATGATAGAAAGAGAGAATAAAGCAAGAAAGGAAAAAGGAGTGAAATGAATCAACTTACCAATTAGGCGATTAACAATTAATAAAAATCTTCATATCAACAAGTAATCTTTATGGTATTTTTCGTTAATTGAATTAACAGCAAAGGACCACACACTAGCAGTGAATAATACTCGTAAGTCAAATGCAAGTAAACTAGCATCAATAATGCAATCAGTAAACTCATACATAAGCAAGGTTGGAAGACAGTGTGTATCAATGGCTTCTAGCATTGGATTCAGATCTCTCTCAGTAAGCTGTACAAGAGAGTTGGCCTCGTTTTCGAATGCCGAACTCGAGAGCAATGCCTAGCATATGTATAGGGAATGAGTTTACTGTTCAACGGCCAGTGCGATGGCACCGCCTACCCGAGATTTAACCACGTTGGTAGGACCTCGGTTAACCAAATCCACCGCCATCTCCCATCATCCCGAATCGCCATCCATCATAGGAATGTCATCTGGCCATTCATCTAGCATCCCACACTTAGATGCATATCGAGGCAGTTCGCTGCTACCGAGCACGGCAGTCAGCTGGCTGTCAAAGAATGTGTCAGCAAGCTGATTTAAGTTGGCTTCAGCCTGTTGCTTCTGTCTGAGCCCTTAAATTGATAATTATATAAACTCCAGCAGACTTAATACTACATAAAGTTCAGTAGGCTGAACTTAATTAACTATTATATTTAAATGAATACTATATCTACTAATATACTGATTCATTACAATCCCTCCAACCTAACTCGTTGTCGCCTCGACAACATTAAACTGAAGAAATCTTTGGTCAGGGAACTGAACCTGACCAGCCTCCCCCACTGACTGCCTCTTCAGCCTGTGAAATGAATCGACTTACCAAATAGGCGATTAACAATTGATGCCCACATAGACAGGCATACTGTGTAACTTAACAATTTTACAGTTAAAGTAAGAGGAGCCAGTGATGGGCAGACTGATTTGGCACCCACCAGTGCTCTTCCTCTTGTCCTGTGTGGATGGCAAATAAAGGAAAAGAAGAGGCTTCCAGAAGGATGCAAGTTGCTGAATGCAATGGAGTTTGTCAAAAGCTGGAACCAAAAAAAAGACAAAATGTTATATCTTCTGCTAAGAGAGGTACCTCCTCAACCTGAAGAAGTGGTGGAGAAAAAGGTAAGCCCTAAAGAAGAAGTATGCCTTACCCAGAATCGAGGACTTGCTTCATACCCTGTCTGGTACTCAGGTGTTCAGTAAGATAGATATCAAAAGTGGTTATCATCAAATCAGAATTGCTGAGGGGGATGAACACAAGACTGCCTTCCGCACACGTTATGGACACTATGAGTTCAACGTGATGCCATTTGGACTGACTAATGCTCCTGCCACCTTCATGGGTGCTATGAATGACATTTTCAGACCTTATTTGGATAAGTTGGTGCAAGTTTTCCTTGATGATATTGTAATTTTCTCTAAAGATGAAGCTCAGCACACTGAACACTTAGAGACAGTCCTGGACACTCTGAGAAAAAATCACTTACATGCTAAAATGAGCAAGTGTGATTTCTTTCAAGAAAGTATTGAATTCATAGGCCACGTTGTCAGTAACGAAGGCATCAGTGTGGACCCTAAGAAAGTCCAGACCATAAGGGACTGGTGTAATGAATCAGTATACTGGTCGATATAATATTCATTTAAATAATATAGTTAAATAAGTTCAGCCTGCTGAACTCTAGTTAATAATCAGTCTGCTGGACTTTATACTTAATATCTCTTTAATGACTTGGCCGCAAGTAGCAGGCTGAGGCCACCTTAAGTCAACTTGCTGACACGTTCTTTGACAGCCAGCTGACTTCCGTACTCGGTAGCAGCGAACTGCCTCAATATGCATCTAAGTGTGGTATGCTAGATGAATGGCCACATGACATCCCTATGATGGATGGCGATTCGGGATGATGGGAGATGGCGGTGGATTTGGTTAACCGAGGTCCTACCAACGTGGTTAACTCCCGGGTAGGCGGTGCCATCGCACTGACCGTTGAACAGTAAACTCATTCCATGTACATACGCTAGACATTGCTCTCGAGTTCGACATTCGGAAACAAGGCCAACTCTCTTGTATAGCTTACTGAGAGAGATCTGAATCCAAGGCGAGAAGCCATTGATACGCACTGTCTTCTAACCTTGCTTATCTATAAGTTTACTGATTTGCATTATTGATGCTAGTTTACTCTCATTTGACTGACGAGTAATATTCACTGCTAGTGCGTTGTCCTTTTGCCGTTAAACGGTTAACGGAAAGTACCATAAAGATTACTCGCTGATATAAAGATCTTTATTAATTGTTAATCGCCTATTTGGTAAGTCGATTCATTTCAGTGGTATCGGAGCAGTTATCACAGTCTTCTTTGTATGGTAAGGACAAGGTCTCAAACTAGCAACTCCCGAGACATGGAGAACCAGGATAACGAGAATGTCCAAAACCAGGCGGAAAGCCATGTAGCGGGAAACCGTACCTATTCGGAAGCAGTAGCGGATACTGCAGCTAGGGAGGCTGCAGATGAGGCAGCTGCTATTGCCTCAGTCGCAGCTCAGCAAGCTGAGGAGGAGATAGCCAGACTAGAAGCTGAACAAGTAGCAAAGGCCGCTGAAGATATACAAAGGAGGGAAGGACAGCCAGCTGACGAGCGCACTGTTGAAGAACTTATGGCATCAAGGGCCAATGTTCTGAACCCACCTCCTGCCGTACAACTCAATGTACCCCTAGGTCAAATACGTGACCGGCTGAATGCGGCAGGAATTGCTGCTGCAGGAGCAAGAGGGATTGTTGAGGACACTACTCAGCGAGTAGATGCCAATGCTGCTGCTGCATTTGCTAATCTACCACCCCAAAATGTAGACTTGGGAGCATTGTTCGTTCAGATGCAGTCGCAAATGGCGACCATGTATCAGTCCCAGCAGGAGGACAAAAGAATCATAATGTCCCTACTCCGGGACAGAGACCAACTGGGGTCTCACACCACTAGTGGTGGTGGCCGAGGGCCTAGTAAGCCCAAGCCGAAACCTCCCCAGGACTATGATCCTGAGGGAAACAGAAAATATTACCTGATCAAGTTTCTCGCGGATGTTGAGCAGTGGCTGGAGAACTACCCAGAACTGCAAGATTACGAGAAGGTCAGGCACACCGGTGCGCTACTGAAAGGCAGTGCCGCAGACTGGTGGCTTTACTGGAAGGAAGAGCGTAAGGCTCGGCAACTCGGTGACCCTACGTGGGTAGAGTTTGTCGAGAAGTTGCATGAGAAGTTTGATGTCATCAACCAGCAGGAGAAAGCTATCTATGCGATGATCTCCCTGACACTGAAGCAGACCACTTCAGTTGCTGAGTTTGCTCAAAAGTTCCAAGAGAACATGATGAAGCAGCCTGATTTGCCAGAACGGTATAGGATAGCATACTTCAGGTATGGCTTGAAATCCGAGGTCTCTGGTCATTTTGCTGAGAAAAAGTATGAGAAACTGGCTGACTTGATCCAGGATGCTGACGCCTGGGATCAGCAGCAGTTCAATCACAAGCGCCAGAGTAACGCTTTGGTGTCTAAGATTGTCAAAAAGCCCCACGGTTCCTACAATGCAGTTGAAGGAGACCAGGCTGAGGATAATCAGGGTGATGAATATGAGTATGAGTACAATGCTATTCAGTCTAGAGGTAGAGGTGGTCCCTCTCGAGGTGGCTATGGAAGGGGTGGTGGTAGGACTAAGCCGAGACCAGCCTCAGCAAAATCTACTTGCTACCATTGTCAGCAGAAAGGCCACTACAGAGAACAGTGTCCGGTCAAGCACCTGCCTAAGGTCGAGAGAAAAGACCAGCCTTTAAAAGACAGCAACAGTCAGTAATCCAGTCTACTGACTGTGAGGATGCTAGAGATAGTGAGTCGTCACTAGCTGCCCTCGTAGCAGGTATTATGGGTCCTGCTGAACTGGATTCACTATGCATGCCTGACAACCAGATAAAGGAGACCATCAGCAATATAGACGTCCAGAGAGTGCACACTCTGGATGCTCTTGTTCCACCTGATGTCCAACATTTCTTTGCTACGTCAGGAGAACAATGCGAAAGTCAGGAAAAGACAGTCCCCCCTATCCTACTGCATTGCATGATTGCAGGTAGGAAGGTGAGGGCATTTGTTGACGGAGGGGCGTCACATACTTTTATCCACAAGGACTTAGTTAAGCGGCTAAGGCTGCCTACTGTCACCCAAGGGAATAGAAAAATATTCCTTGGAGATGCCTCAAGTATCCCGGGAGGAGTTATAACCAAGCCTATTGAGGTCCAGTTAGGTTCTGGCATTGCAGTTCTAACTGAAACGCTTACATTTGAGGTACTCAACACTGGCTTTTATGATCTCGTGCTAGGCAGGTCCTGGCTTAATAGACATCAAGCTGAAGTGTGTTGGAGCAGAGGTACAGTTAAAGTGAGAGGAGCCAGTGATGGGCAGACTGACTTGGCACCCACCAGTGCTCTTCCTCTTGTCCTGTGTGGATGGCAAATGAAGGAAAAGAAGAGGCTTCCAGAAGGATGCAAGTTGCTGAATGCAATGGAGTTCGTCAAAAGCTGGAACCAGAAGGAAGACAGAATGTTCTGTCTGCTGCTAAGAGAGGTACCTCCTCAACCTGAAGAAGTGGTTGAGAAAAAGGTACACCCTCCGGAACACCCTACTGCTGCAAACATTGTTGCTCAGTACACGGATGTGTTTAATATGCCTCCAGGACTACCCCCTAAGCGGGAAGTAGATCATAGGATTGATTTATTACCTGGTAGCCAGCCACCCTGGCAACGCACGTATGGCTTGTCTTATTTGGAGAGTGAGGAGTTGAAAACACAGATTGCAGAGCTGGAGGAAAATGGTTACATTTCTCCCAGTAAATCACCGTACGGCGCACCTATCCTATTTGTTAAGAAAAAGGATGGCAGTATGCGGATGTGTGTGGATTACAGAGCCCTGAACAGAATTACAGTAAAGAACAAGTATGCTTTACCCAGAATCGAGGACTTGCTTGATACCCTGTCTGGCGCTAAGGTGTTCAGTAAGATAGATCTCAAGAGTGGTTATCATCAAATCAGAATTGCTGAGGGGGATGAACACAAGACTGCTTTCCGCACACGTTATGGACACTATGAGTTCAACGTGATGCCATTTGGACTGACTAATGCTCCTGCTACCTTTATGGGTGCTATGAATGACATTTTCAGACCTTATTTGGATAAGTTTGTGCAAGTTTTCCTGGATGATATTTTAATTTTCTCTAAAGATGAAGCTCAGCACACTGAACACTTAAAGAAAGTGCTGGACACTCTGCGGAAAAATCACTTGTATGCTAAAATGAGCAAGTGTGATTTCTTTAAGGAAAGTATTGAATTCTTAGGCCACGTTGTCAGTAAAGAGGGCATCAGTGTGGATCCTAAGAAAGTCCAGACCATAAGGGACTGGCCAGTACCACAGTCTGTCTCTGAAGTTAGATCCTTCCTCGGGTTGGCTAACTACTATAGGAGATTTATTGAGAATTATTCCACAAAGGCCAGTAAACTGACTGACCTTACTAAGAAAGACATCGGGTATGTGTGGGGGGAAGAGCAGCAGGCTGCCTTCCAGACCCTTAAAGATGCCCTTTGTTCTGCCCCAGTGCTAGCCGTGTATGACCCCAGCAAACCGGTGCAGGTGGTTACTGATGCCTCTGATTTTGCCATGGGTGCTATTTTGTTGCAGCCTGCTGACAAAACCACAAAGGATGGTAAGGTACGGCAGGAGTGGCATCCTGTGTTGTATGAGTCTATGAAATTTAATCCAGCGGAGATTAATTACTCAGTGCATGATAAAGAGCTGCTAGCTATCATTCATGTACTCAAACAGTGGAGAGCATACTTACATGGTAAAGCTTTTAAGGTGATTACAGATCATCTAGCTCTGACCCACTTTCAGAAGAAGTCCAAGCTGTCGAGGAGGGAGAACCGCTGGAGCCAGATGCTGGAGCAGTTCCAAGTCCAGATCGACTACAAACCAGGGAAGTTGAATCCTGCTGATGCACTCTCTAGAAGACCTGACTTGCAAGAAAGGAACTTTAGTCAGCATGCTGTAGATAAAGTCCTGTGTGCACTCACTTCACTAAAGGTGAAAAAGTCCTTCCTTGAACAACTTAGGAAAGCCTACCTTTCTGACCCAACATTTGAGCCCAGCCCCACTACTGGTATGTGTCGTGCTACCGCACTCGGGTATAAGCTCAAGGGAGGGGTCTGGGTGACTGAAACCACTTCAGGCAGGCTGAAGCTGGTCATTCCTAATAATTTGGAAATAAGGTCTCTCTTACTGAGTCAAGCTCATGACAGTCTCCTGGGTGGACATTTGGGGCAGGCCAAAACTGTTGGCAAACTGGCAAAACATTATCATTGGGAGGGGTTACCCCGGGAGGTCTTGAAATATGTCAAGTCCTGTGACCAGTGTCAGAGAAATAAGTCTCGGCACACACCACCCGGAGGTCTCTTGCAACCGCTGCCCATCCCAGCTGGACGCTGGGAAACTATATCCATGGACTGGGTGGTCTCACTACCAAGAACTGCCAACGGGCATGATTCAATACTGGTAGTCGTGGATAAACTGACAAAAATGGTCATTTTTATCCCCACAACTGTCAAAGTGACTGCACTCGAAACAGCGAGACAGTTTTACAACCATGTAGTATGCCAACATGGGCTCCCTTCTAATATCATCTCAGACAGAGACTCAAAATTCACCTCTAAGTTCTGGAGAGCTTTAATGGGGTTAATGGGAGTCAAACAGCTGCTCAGCACAGCAAACCACCCTCAGACTGATGGGCAGACTGAAAGAACTAACCGAGTTCTGCAGGAGGTGCTGAGAGCATATATTAACCAAAAACAAGATAATTGGGATGACCTGTTGCCTCAAATTCAGTTTGCGGTCAACAGTGCGGTGCACGCGTCAACGGGCAAGACTCCTTTTGAACTCAGCCTGGGTAGAGTCCCTAAGTCTCCTCTAGATGTGCTAGGGGAATCTTTAACTCACCCTGAAGGGATTGACAACCCGGTCTCCCTCCAGTTAACTCAGGAGTTTGCTGACACCCTGTCAGAAGTCCAACAAAACCTGCACAAAGCCCAAGAAAACCAACAAAAATACGCTAATCAACACCGTCGGGAGCTGACATTTTCTAAGGGCGATTTAGTCAAACTGCATTCTCAGCACCTGTACCTCCCTGGTGTGGTCAAGAAAAAGCTTGGCCCTGTCTGGGTCGGTCCATATTCGGTGGTCCGTCGTGTCGGTCAGAATGCTTACAAACTGAACATGTCAGCTGACTACAAGGGTCACCCGGTCTTTAATGTCTCCTTCCTGGAACCATACATCAAAGGTGATACACTGTTCACAGGTCGGTTACCTGTCCAACCGGGACCGGTCCCCGCTGTCCGGGACGGCGATCCTGAGGAATATGAGGTCGATGAGATTTTAGACGCTCGCTCGGTCCGTCGATCGTCTAAATATGTCATGAAGTACCTCATCCGATGGAAGGGTTACGATGCCTCTGGGGACACTTGGGAATTTAAAGATCAGCTGACCAATGCCAAAGGGGCGTTGAAACGGTTCCACCTTCGGGCGGCTGGGGCACCTCCCTAACAGTCATTTCAGTTGACACGGGAAGGTGACAGGAGGTCCTGTCTCCATATAAGTTGGAGGGGGATGTGACAGTTAGTGACAGTTGTGACAGGCAGCCCACCTTTAAAATTAAGTTGGAGGGAGTGGTATTCTCTGATCACCATATTACACACTCAACCTGCGCTCACACTCACTTGCTCTCTAACTCAATTTTCCCTTATATTCACTCACACCAGGTATTCCACACTAGGAACTCTCCCGATCGCGTTCCTCTTCATCAAGGGCACTCAGTAGCGGCAAAATATCATGACTTCACTAACTGCATTGTGTTTATGATTGAGCAGGATGACTCAAAAGTCGGAACTCAAGAGGAAGAGAAGGGCGGAAGAGGCACATGCAGAATACTTGCAATTCCGTGGAGACATCGAATCATCTTCCATCTCCGCTCGGGAATCACAACGACTCCAACAACAGCGGGAGGCACAGAAGAAGAAGGAGGAGGAGGAACAGGCCAGACTGAGGCAGGAAGAAATGGACAGAAAAGCTGCAGAGGAGGCCAAGAAAGCAGAGGAGGAGAGGCAAGCTGAGGAGAAGCGGAAGCAGCAGGCTGAAGAAGAAGAACAGAGGAGAATCAGCAGCTACCGCTACACGGTGCTGGGCAAGGGCTTTGATCTACTGGAGGAGGCCTTCAAGTATGCCCAGAGAAGTCGCAGTGAGTCGCAGAAGGAAATCCTCCAGAAGGAAGGGGAGACATCCGAAAACTTTGACAAGTATATAGAGGTCGGCACAGGGCTCCTCCTCTACCACGATTACGCCAGGATGGTAGGATATACCATCGGAGAGGCCAAGGCAATGGCCCAGGTGAACGAAGCAGGAGCTGTCTCGATTCCTGGTATCTGGGGGGCAGATAGGGTCATCAGGATGATCCCCATGGACGCGGACAGCTTCAAGGACTCAACACCCCACAACAGGTTCAAGGCCATGTACAATGAGGTGGAGAGGAGGAGCTGGGAATTCTTGGCCAGAGAAACCAGTCAGCTGGACTTTGCAGGGCACTGGTACCCTTGTACTCTCAAAAAGACAGACGCTGCCTTCTTCCAAAAGCCCACTGATTGGCGGTGGATGACCATCAACATGAGGGACCAGCAGAATGACAGGGCGACGGATGAGGATTTCCTGACAGACCTAAAGGGGAACATAGTATTGCCCCCTCACATTGCGGCTTGGGACCCAAGATTGGATGGAGTCAGAGACTGCATGAGCCAAGAGATGCAGGGGGACAGAAGCAGGGCCCGAGAGTCATTCTCCAAAGGGAAGCACGCTTATGCCAAATGGGCAAGTAAGCAGGGGGAAAAGGACCTCTATGCGGTCCGGACTCAGCAGCCCCCACCAGCACCCAAAAGGGGAAGGTCAGTAGGATATTCTTTTTCTCGGGAAGAGCTGGAGCAGCGGACAGAGGAGACCCCAGAAGTCTCAGAGGAACTCGGGGACAACGAGGAGGCGGAGTCGGAGGAAGACGAGGAGGAAGGCGAGGAGGAGGACACTAGCCCCGCCGTGATCCTGACACCTGCCTCATCCCCTGTAAGGGAGAAGCGGGGTGGGCCCCGCCGCAACCCGCTCAAGAGGAGGATATCACTTGGCTGGGGACTGCCAGAGGACAGAGCCCATCTCCAGGCAAGGAGACCCAGTCGGACAGGGCAGAGAGGAGGGCTGCTCGGGAAATAGCCAGAGGCCTGCCAGCATCTCCCTCGCAGAGAGGGCATGTACCCTTGGCTCATGTCATGCAACATCCTTCTGGGATGCCGGTATACGTACCTGTCAGTTTGAGGGCTGCCCAGGAGAAGGCTGCCTCCCTTCAGTTTCAGACTGTGCAGGAGGAAACAGCCCAGTTACTACGTTCTCCGCCGGGTCCTTACACGGAACCCCCTTCTCTGACAGGCTTCAAAAGACCCCAAGACAGGAGGAGGTCTGGCTCCCCTGAGCATAGGGCCTCAGGGATATCTCCCTCCTAAGGGCAGCAGGCTGGGGATAAGAGGGACAGCACGCTGTTACTAGTGATAGTGTTGTCGAGGCGACAACATGATAAGTTGGAGGGATTGTAATGAATCAGTATATTGGTCGATATGATATTCATTTAAATAATATAGTTATATAAGTTCAGCCTGCTGGACTCTAGTTAATAATCAGTCTGCTGGACTTTATACTTAATATCAATTTAATGACTTGGCCGCAAGTAGCAGGCTGAGGCCACCTTAAGTCAGCTTGCTGACACATTCTTTGACAGCCAGCTGACTTCCGTACTCGGTAGCAGCGAACTGCCTCAATATGCATCTAAGTGTGGTATGCTAGATGAATGGCCACATGACATCCCTATGATGGATGGCTATTCGGGATGATGGGAGATGGCAGTGGATTTGGTTAACTGAGGTCCTACCAACGTGGTTAACTCCCGGGTAGGCGGTGCCATCGCACTGACCGTTGAACAGTAAACTCATTCCATGTACATACGCTAGGCATTGCTCTCGAGTTCGGCATTCGGAAACGAGGCCAACTCTCTTGTACAGCTTACTGAGAGAGATCTGAATCCAAGGCGAGAAGCCATTGATACGCACTGTCTTCTAACCTTGCTTATGTATGAGTTTACTGATTTGCATTATTGATGCTAGTTTACTCTCATTTGACTGACGAGTATTATTCACTGCTGGTGCGTTGTCCTTTTGCCGTTAAACAGTTAACAGAAAGTACCATAAAGATTACTCGCTGATATAAAGATCTTTATTAATTGTTAATCGCCTATTTGGTAAGTCGATTCATTTTA
>WELA01003517.1:263866-307669 GCA_009602735.1 Mesotaenium endlicherianum
TAACTGGCCAGTACCACAGTCTGTCTCTGAAGTTAGATCCTTCCTCGGGTTGGCTAACTACTATGGGAGATTTATTGAGAACTATTCTACAAAGGCCAGTAAAGTGATTGACCTTACTAAGAAAGACATAGGGTATGTGTGGGGGGAAGAGCAGCAGGCTGCCTTCCAGACCCTTAAAGATGCTCTTTGTTCTGCCCCAGTGCTAGCCGTGTATGACCCCAGCAAACCGGTGCAGGTGGTTACTGATGCCTCTGACTTTGCCATGGGTGCTATTTTGTTGCAGCCTGCTGACAAAACCACAAAGGATGGTAAGGTACGGCAGGAGTGGCATCCTGTGTTGTACGAGTCTATGAAATTTAATCCAGCGGAGATTAATTACTCAGTGCATGATAAAGAGCTGCTAGCTATCATTCATGTGCTCAAACAGCGAAGAGCATACTTACATGGTAAGGCCTTTAAGGTGATTACAGATCATCTAGCTCTGACTCACTTTCAAAAGAAGTCCAAGCTATCGAGGAGGGAGAATCGCTGGAGCCAGATGCTGGAGCAGTTCCAAGTCCAAATCGACTACAAACCAGGGAAGTTGAATCCTGCTGATGCACTCTCTAGAAGACCTGACTTGCAAGAAAGGAACTTTAGTCAGCATGCTGTATATAAAGTCTTGTGGGCACTCTCTTCACTAAAGGTGAAAAAGTCCTTCCTTGAACAACTTAGGAAAGCCTACCTTTCTGACCCAACATTTGAGCCCAGCCCCACTACTGGTGTGTGTCGTGCTACTACACTCCGGTATAAACTTAAGGGAGGGGTCTGGGTGACTGAAACCACTTCAGGCAGGCTGAAGCTGGTCATTCCTAATAACGTGGTAATAAGGTCCCTTTTATTGAGTCAAGCACATGACAATCTACTGGGTGGGCTTTTGAGGCAGGCCAAAACTGTTGGCAAACTGGTAAAACATTATCATTGGGAGGGATTACCTCGGGAGGTCTTGAAATACGTTAAGTCTCGTGACCAATGTCAAAAGAATAAGTCTAGCCACACATCACCCGGGGGCCACTTACAATCGCTGCCCATCCCAGCTGGCCGCTGGGAAACAATATCAATGGACTGGGTGGTCACACTGCCACGAACTGCCAATGGGCATGATTCGATTCTTGTAGTCGTGGATAAACCGACAAAAATGGTCATTTTTATCCCCACAACTGTCAAAGTAACTGCACTCGAAACAGCGAGACAGTTCTACAAGCATGTAGTATGCCACCATGGGCTACCCTCTATTATAATCTCAGACAGAGACTCAAAATTTACCTCTAAGTTCTGGAGGGCTTAATGGGGTTAATGGGAGTCAAACAGCTGCTCAGCATAGCAAACCATCCTCAGATTGATGGGCAGACTGAAAGAACTAATTGAGTTCTTCAAGAGGTACTGAGAGCCTATATTAACCAAAAACAAGATAATTGGGATGACCTGTTACCCCAAATCCAATTTGCGGTCGACATGTGCAGTGCACGCGTCAACGGGCAAGACTCCTTTTGAACTAAGCCTGGGTAGAGTCCCTAAGTCTCCTTTAGATATCCTAGGGGAGTCTTTAACTCACCCTGAAGGGATTGACAATCCGGTCTCCCTCCAGTTAACTCAGGAGTTTGCTGACACCCTGTCAGAATTCCAGCAGAACTTGCACAAAGCCCAAGAAAACCAATAAAAGTACGCTAATCAGCACCGTCGAGAACTGACCTTTTCTAAGGGCAATTTGGTCAAACTGCATTCTCAGCACCTGTACCTCCCTGGTGTGTTCAAGAAAAAGCTTGGTCCTGTCTGGGTCGGTTCATATTCAGTGATGGGCCGTGTCGGTCAGAACGCTTACGAACTAAACATGTCAGCAGAATACAAGGGTCACCCGGTCTTTAATGTTTCCTTCCTTGAACCCTACATCAAAGGGGACACAGTGTTCACAGGTCGGTTACCTGTCCAACCGAGACCGGTCCCCGCTGTCCGGGATGGTGACCCTGAGGAATATGAGGTTGAGGAGATTTTAGACGCGCGCTCGGGCCGTCGACCGTCTAAATATGTCATGAAGTACCTCATTCGATGGAAGGGTTACGATGCCTCTGGGGACACTTGGGAATTTAAGGACCATTTGACCAATGCCAAAGGGGCGTTGAAACGGTTCCACCTTCGGGCGGCTGGAGCCCCTCCATAACTGTCATTTCAGTTGACACGGGAAGGTGACAGGCGGTCCTGTCTCCATTTAAGTTGGAGGGGAAAATATATGACAGTTAGTGTGCGAGAGCGAGAAAGGGACAGTCATGTGAACCCTAAGTGTCAGCATAGTGACAGATGGGACAGCCTGGCCCACATAAAGCACCTTGGGCAGAAGGAAAAAGGGCCTCGCACAGCAATACATCACTTAGCGCACCTTAAAATACATTCATACGTTTATGTCTACGGACCGCAACTACGTCAACTCTTAGCAATCACCCGGTAAGGTAAACAGAGGCGAATCCACCATACTAATACGAACATACTTCGTGCCTGCAATTCCTATGACAAAGGTCGATATCCTACTAACTTGTACCCTGGTTACATGTGCAGGATTGAAAGGGGCAGAGTGCCCTAGTGGAAGCGTAGTGACTCGCGAGGAAAGAAACTAGTTGCAATCATACTAAAGAGTGCAGCGGCATATTGCTAAGAAAGCTTAGGAAAATTACTTGACATTTTGAGTGGCAAGAAACTGCTCACAAATGGTTTGGTATGAAAGGCCTTGTCATTACAAACCCGTAGAAATTTACAGAAGTGAAAACTGATCAGAATTGAAGAAGTTATGCCTATTTATAATTTTCTGCCTAAGTGCTCCTCTCTAGGAGGAAGCTACGGATTTTCCCAAGTGTTCGTCAAATCGTCCCTTCCAGAATATTCGTGAGTAAGCCAGATCAGTCTAATCTGACATGTCGAGCCGAATTGACGTCCACATACATGCATCGACATTACTAGAATATTCTATCTTAGACGCGCTAGGCTAAACCGAAACTTCTAGGTAAATCGACCTAATCGGCACTCCGCGTCAGCCGAACTTACGTGAAGGTTCGAGTTCATTCTAACGGGCCAGATCGCTCGACGCTGTCGGGCAATCCGACGGTCGCGCTCACCGCAAATTAAAAACAGTCGTTAACCGACCTCATAACTAACTAAACTTCAAAAATCCATAACTCTCTCAATACTTGACCAAATTCGATGAATTTTATATCAAAATGACCACAAAAATGCACTCTACACGACTATACAATCAAAACATACTTTCATGAAACTCAAAAGTGCACTTTATAAACCTATGACCTTACGAGGATGGCTCCCACCACACAAAAGGAGGACAGAAAGCGCAAGGCAGAAGAAGCCAGGAGGACAATGGAGCAATACCAGAAGGAGTTGGCGGCGACGTCCCTCACCAGGAGAGAACAAGAAAGGGTCCGCAGACAACAAGAGGCGGCAAAAGAAGCACAGAGGAAGAAGGATCAGGAAGCGAAAAACCTCAGGAAAGCTGAGGAGGAGAGACAGAAGAAACAACAAGAAGAAGCGGCAGCGGCAGAGGAGGAGAGAAGGAAAAAGGCTGAAGCGGACAGGCAGAAGAGCTTGGCCACTTACAGGTACACTGTGGTGGGTGGCCAAAACTTTGATAACCTGAAGGAAGCATTGCTGGCAGCCCAGGAGATCAACAAGCTGGAACAGACAACACTGCTACAGAGGGAAGGAGCTGCAGCACTGGATAGGTACATCGAGACACACACGGGTGTGGTCCTCTACGAAGATTATGCCAAGATGGTGGGCTACACAGCAAAGCAGGCCCGGTACTTTGCCGATGATTTAGAGGAAGAGCCAGTCCCAATACCGGGAATAGTGGGAGATCAAAGACTCATCAGGATGGTGAGCATGCAGCCCGATAGCTTTAAGGATACGATATTCTACCTCACACTACTGCCAGCTTACAATGAAGTTGAGAGAAGGAGCTGGGAGTACTTGGCCAGGGAAGCAGGACAGCAGATGTTCTCTCCCCACTGGTTCCCATGTAAACTGAGGAAGGCTGAGCATGGACCCCGGTACTACCAGCAGCCAACAGACTGGAGGTGGATGACCGTCACAAACAAAAAGCAGGAGTGTGACCGAGCCCAACCGGATGACTTCCACAATGGCCTAGACGGCTACCTCACCCTACCACCTCACATTGCCCCTTGGGACCCAAGGCTGAATGGCCGCCTAAGCGATATGAATGCAGAGACCAAAGAGCACAGGAGGAGGGGGAGAGACTACTTCTCTAAGGGAAAGCATGCTTTTGTCAAAAAGGCGAAGAATGCAGGCCGGATAGATATCAGCAGGCTGAAGGCCAAGCAACCTCCGGCGCGCCCTAAGAAAGGGAGGTCAGTAGACTACTCCATGTCCACCAGAGAGCAGGACGACTTAGTGGACGAGACTCCTACCCTCTCAGAGGAGGAAGATGAGGAGGATGAGGGAGAAGAACAAGGCAGAGGAGAAACATCAGAACCTGGTTCTCAGGACACCCAGGGGCAGGCGAGAGCAGGGCTTCCTCAGGAGCCAAGATCAGGAATATGGCATCTGACCCCGATCGTGGAGGTAACCGAACCGCGCACTCGCTCCCCCAGCCCACCTGCCCAAGCAGGGGAAGAAGCTGATCTGACTGTACTTGGCAGCATACAAAGGCAAAAATCCCCAGAGGATAGGAGAGCCAGAAGAGGAACACGCGGGGTGGCCAGAGGTATGCCGACCTCTCCCTTCGCTCAGGGGCATGTACCTCTTGCCAATGTATTTCAGCACCCTACTGGAATGCCTGTCTATGTGGGGATCAAGTATGCTTGTAACTGTTCAATTGTTAGTCCTGGAGGCATATTAAATACATCCGTGTACTGAGCAACGATTTTTGCAGCAGTAGGGTGCTCCGGAGGACTTACCTTTTTCTCAACCACTTCTTCAAGTTGAGGAGGTACGTCTCTTAGCAGCAGACAGAACATTCTGTCTTCCTTCTGGTTCCAGCTTTTGAAGAACTCCATTGCATTCAGCAACTTGCATCCTTCTGGAAACCTCTTCTTTTCTTTCATTTGCCATCCACACAGGACAAGAGGAATAGCACTGGTGGGTGCCAAGTCAGTCTGCCCATCACTGGCTCCTCTTACTTTAACTGTACCTCTGCTCTAACACACTTCAGCTTGATGTCTATTAAGCCAGGACCTGCCAGCACGAGATCATAAAAGCCAGTGTTGAGTACCTCAAATGTAAGCGTTTCAGTTGGAATTGCAATGCCAGAACCTAATTGGACCTCAATAAGCTTGGTTATAACTCCTCCCGGGATACTTGAGGCATCTCCAAGGAATATTTTTCTATTCCCTTGGGTGACAGTAGGCAGCCTTAGCCGCTTCACTAAGTCCTTGTGGATCAAAGTATGTGACGCCCCTCCGTCAACAAATGCCCTCACCTTCCTACCTGCAATCATGCAATGCAGTAGGATAAGGGGGACTGTCTTTTCCTGACTTTCGCATTATTCTCCTGACTTAGCAAAGAAATGTTGGACATCAGGTGGAACAAGAGCATCCAGAGTGTGCACTCTCTGGACGTCTATATTGCTGATGGTCTCCTTTATCTGGTTGTCAGGCATGCATAGTGAATCCAGTTCAGCAGGACCCATAATACCTGCTACGAGGGCAGCTAGTGACGACTCATTATCTGTAGCATCCTCACAGTCAGTAGACTGGATTACTGACTGTTGCTGTCTTTTAAAGGCTGGTCTTTTCTCTCGACCTTTGGGAGGTGCTTGGCTGGACACTGCTCTTTGAAGTGACCCGTCTGCTGGCAATAGAAGCAAATCGATTTTGCTGAGGCTGGTCTCGGCTTAGTCCTACCACCACCGCTTCCAAAGCTGCCTCGAGAGAAACCACCTCTACCTCTAGACTGTATAGCATTATACTCATACCCATATTCATCACCCTGATCATCCTCAGCCTGGTCTCCTTCAATTGCATTGTAGGAATTGTGGGGCTTTTTGACAACCTTCGACACCAAAGCATTACTCTGGCGCTTGTGATGAACTGCTGCTCATCCCAGGCATTAGCATCCTGGATCAAGTCAGCCAGTTTCTCATACTTCTTCTCAGCAAAATAAGTTCAGCCTGCTGAACTCTAGTTAACAATCAGTCTGCTGGACTTTATATTTAATATCTGTTTAATGACTCAGGCCGGAAGTAGCAGGCTGATGTCAGCTTAAGTCAGCTTGCTGACACATTCTTTGACAGCCAGCTGACTTCCGTACTCGGTAGCAGCGAATTGCCTCGATATGCATCTAAGTGTGGTATACTAGATGAATGGCCAGATGACATCCCTATGATGGATGGCGATTCGGGATGATGGAAGATGGCGGTGGATTTGGTTAACCGAGGTCCTACCAACAAGGTTAACTCCCGGGTAGGCGGTGCCATCGCACTGACCGTTGAACAGTAAACTCATTCCATGTACATATGCTAGGCATTGCTCTCGAGTTCGGCATTTGGAAACGAGGCCAACTCTCTTGTACAGCTTACTAAGAGGGATCAGAATCCAAGGCGAGAAGCCATTGATACGCACTGTCTTCTAACCTTGCTTATGTATGAGTATACTGATTTGGATTATTGATGCTAGTTTACTCGCATTTGACTTACGAGTATTATTCCCTGCTAGTGTGTTGTCCTTTGCCGTTTAACCAGTTAACGGAAAATATCATAAAGATTACTTGCTGGTATAAAGATCTTTATTAATTGTTAATCTCCTATTTGGTAAGTTGATTCATTTCAGTGGTATCGGAGCAGTTATTACAGTCTTCTTTGTATGGTAAGGACAAGGTCTCAAACTAGCAACTCCCAAGACATGGAGAACCAAGATAACGAAAATGTCGAAAACCAGGCGGAAAGCCACGTAGCGGGAACCCGTACCTATTCTGAAGCAGTGGCAGATACTGCAGCTAGAGAGGCTGCAGATGAGGCAGCTGCTATTGCCGCAGTCACAGCACAGCAAGCTGAGGAGGAGAGAGCCAGATTAGAAGCTAGATTAGATTAGCAAAGGCCGCTGAAGATACAGAAAGAAGGGAAGGACAGCCAGCTGACGAGCGCACTGTTGAAGAACTTATGGCATCAAGGGCCAATGTTTTGAACCCACCTCCTGCTGTACAACTCAATGTACCCCTATGTCAAATACGTGACCGACTGAATGCGGCAGGACTTGCTGCTGCAGGAGCGAGAGGGACTGTTGAGGACACTACTTAGCGAGTAGATGCCAATGCTGCTGCTGCATTTGCTTGACAACCACCCCAGAGTGTAGACTTGGGAGCATTGTTCGTTCAAATGCAGTCGCAAATGGCGACCATGTATCAGTCCCAACAGGAGGACAAAAGAATCATAATGTCTCTACTGCGGGACAGAGACCAACTGGGGTCTCAAACCACTAGTGGTGGTGGCCGAGGGCCTACTAAGCCCAAGCCGAAACCTCCCCAAGAATATGATCCTGAGGGAAATAGAAAATACTACTTGATCAAGTTTCTCGCTAATGTTGAGCAGGGGCTGGAGAACTATCCGAAACTGCAAGATTACGAGAAGGTCAGGCACACCGGTGCGCTACTGAAAGGCGGTGCCGCAGACTGGTGGCTTTCCTGGAAAGGAGAGCGTAAGGCTCGGCAACTCGGTGACCCTACGTGGGTAGAGTTTGTTGAGAAGTTGCATGAGAAGTTTGATGTCATCAACCAGCAGGAGAAAGCTATCTATGCGATGATCTTCCTGACAGTGCAGCAGACCGCTTCAGTTGCTGAGTTTGCTCAAAAGTTCCAGGAGAACATGATGAAGCAGCCAGACTTGCCAGAACGGTATAGGATAGCATACTTCAGGTATGGCTTGAAATCCGAAGTCTCTGGTCATTTCGTTGAGAAGAAGTATGAGAAACTGGCTGACTTGATCCAGGATGCTGACGCCTAGGATCAGCAGCAGTTCAATCACAAGCGCCAGAGTAATGCTTTCGTGTCTAAGATTGTCAAAAAGCCCCACGATTCCTACAATGCAATTGAAAGAGAACAGACTGAGGATGATCAGGGTGATGGCTATGAGTATGAGTATAATGCCATACAGTCTAGAGGTAGAGGTGGCTTCCCTCGAGGCGGCTATGGAAGAGGTGGTGGTAGGACTAAGCCGAGACCAGCCTCAGCAAAATCCACTTGCTTCCATTGCCAGCAGCCAAGTCACTTCAGAGAACAGTGTCCAGTCAAGCACCTCCCAAAAGTCGAGAGAAAAGACCAGCCTTTAAAAGACAGCAACAATCAGTAATCCAGTCTACTGACTGTGAGGATGCTAGAGATAGTGAGTCGTCACTAGCTGCCCCCGTAGCAGGTATTATGGGTCCTGCTGATCTGGATTCACTATGCATGCCTAACAACCAGATAAAGGAGACCATCAGCAATATAGACATCCAGAGAGTGCAAACTCTGGATGCTCTTGTTCCACCTGATGTCCAACATTTCTTTGCTAAGTCAAGAGAACAATGCGAAAGTCAGGAAAAGACAGTCCCCCCTATCCTACTGCATTGCATGATTGCAGGTAGGAAGGTGAGGGCATTTGTTGACGGAGGGGCGTCACATACTTTTATCCACAAGGACTTAGTTAAGCGGCTAAGGCTGCCTACTGTCACCCAAGGGAATAGAAAAATATTCCTTGGAGATGCCTCAAGTATCCCGGGAGGAGTTATAACCAAGCCTATTGAGGTCCAGTTAGGTTATGGCATTGCAATTCTAACTGAAACGCTTACATTTGAGGTACTCAACACTGGCTTTTATGATCTCGTGCTGGGCAGGTCCTGGCTTAATAGACATCAAGCTGAAGTGTGTTGGAGCAGAGGTACAGTTAAAGTAAGAGGAGCCAGTGATGGGCAGACTGACTTGGCACCCACCAGTGCTCTTCCTCTTGTCCTGTGTGGATGGCAAATGAAGGAAAAGAAGAGGCTTCCAGAAGGATGCAAGTTGCTGAATGCAATGGAGTTCGTCAAAAGCTGGAACCAGAAGGAAGACAGAATGTTCTGTCTGCTGCTAAGAGAGGTACCTCCTCAACCTGAAGAAGTGGTTGAGAAATAGGTAAGCCCACCGGAGCACCCTACTGCTGCAAAAATTGTTGCTCAGTACACTGATGTATTTAATATGCCTCCAGGACTACCTCCTAAGAGGGAAGTAGATCATTGGATTGATTAATTACCTGGTAGTCAGCCACCTTGGCAACGCACTTATGGCTTGTCTTATGTGGAGAGCGAGGAGTTGAAAACACAGATTGCAGAGCTTGAGGAAAATGGTCATATTTCCCCCAGTAAGTCACCTTACGGCGCACCCATTTTATTTGTTTAGAAAAAGGATGGCAGTATGCGGATGTGTGTGGACTACAGAGTCCTGAACAGAATTACGGTAAAGAACAAGTATTTTTTACCCAGAATCGAGGACTTGCTTGATACCCTGTCTGGTGCTAAGGTGTTCAGTAAGATAGATCTCAAGAGTGGTTATCATCAAATCAGAATTGCTGAAGGGGATGAACACAAGACTGCCTTCCGCACACGTTACGGACATTATGAGTTCAACGTGATGCCATTCGGACTGACTAATGCTCCCGCAACATTTATGGGTGCTATGAATGACATTTTCAGGCCTTATTTGGATAAATTTGTGCAGGTTTTCCTGGATGATATTTTAATTTTCTCTAAAGATGAGACTCAGCACGCTAAACACTTAAAGACAGTTATATGCTAAAATGAGGAAGTGTGATTTCTTTAAGGAAAGTATTGAATTTTTAGGCCACGTTGTCAGTAAAGAGGGCATCAGTGTGGACCCTAAGAAAGTCCAGACCATAAAGGACTGGCCAGTACCACAGAGTGTCTCTGAAGTTAGATCCTTCCTCGGGTTGGCTAACTACTATAGGAGATTTATTGAGAATTATTCCACAAAGGCCAGTAAACTGACTGACCTTACTAAGAAAGACATAGGGTATGTGTGGGGGGAAGAGCAACAGGCTGCCTTCCAGACCCTTAAAGATGCCCTTTGTTCTGCCCCAGTGCTAGCCGTGTATGACCCCAGCAAACCGGTGCAGGTGGTCACTGATGCCTCTGACTTTGCCATGGGTGCTATTTTGTTGCAGCCTGCTGACAAAACCACAAAGGATGGTAAGGTACGGCAGGAGTGGCATCCTGTGTTTTACGAATCTATGAAATTTAATCCAGCGGAGATTAATTACTCAGTGCATGATAAAGAGCTGCTAGCTATCATTCATGTGCTCAAACAGCGGAGAGCATACTTACATGGTAAGGCCTTTAAGGTGATTACAGATCATCTAGCTCTGACTCACTTTCAGAAGAAGTCCAAGCTGTCGAGGAGGGAGAACCGCTGGAGCCAGATGCTGGAGCAATTCCAAGTCCAAATTGACTACAAACCAGGGAAGTTGAATCCTGCTGATGCACTCTCTAGAAGACTTGACTTGCAAGAAAGGAACTTTAGTCAGCATGGTGTAGATAAAGTCCTGTGTGCACTCACTTTACTAAAGGTGAAAAAGTCCTTCCTTGAACAACTTAGGAAAGCCTACCTTTCGGACCCAACATTTGAGCCCAGCCCCACTACTGGTGTGTGTCGTGCTACTACACTCAGGTATAAACTTAAGGGAGGGGTCTGGGTGACTGAAACCACTTCAGGCAGGCTGAAGCTGGTCATTCCTAATAACTTGGAAATAAATTTTCTTTTATTGAGTCAAGCACATGACAGTGTACTGGGTGGGCATTTGGGGCAGGCCAAAACTGTTGGCAAACTGGCAAAACATTATCATTGGGAAGGGTTGCCCCAGGAGGTCTTGAAATATGTGCAGTCCTGTGATCAGTGTCAAAGAAATAAGTCTAGTCACACACCACCGGGAGGTCTCTTGCAATCGCTGCCCATCCCAGCGGGACGCTGGGAAACTATATGCATGGACTGGGTGGTCACACTGCCACGAACGGCTAATGGGCATGATTCGATACTAGTAGTCGTGGATAAACTAACGAAAATGGTCATTTTCATCCCCACAACTGTCAAAGTAACTGCACTCGAAACAGCGAGACAGTTCTACAACCATGTAGTATGCCAACATGGGCTACCCTCTAATATCATCCAAGACCGAGACTCAAAATTTACCTCTAAGTTCAAGAGAGCTTTAATGGGATTAATGGGAGTCAAACAGCTGCTCAGCACAGCAAACCACCCTCAAACTGATGGGCAGACTGAAAGAACTAACCGATATCTGCAGGAGGTCCTGAGAGCATATATTAACCAAAAACAAGATAATTGGGATGACCTGTTGCCTCAAATTCAGTTTGCAGTCAACAATGCGGTGCACGCGTCAACGGGCAAGACTCCTTTTGAACTCAGCCTCGGTAGAGCCCCTAAGTCTCCTTTAGATGTACTGGGGGAGTCTTTAACTGACCCAGAAGGGATTGACAACCCGGTCTCCCTCCAGTTAACTCAGGAGTTTGCTGACACCCTGTCAGAAGTCCAACAAAACGTGCACAAAGCCCAAGAAAACCAACAAAAATACGCTAATCAACACCGTCGGTGTAATGTATCAGTTCATTATTTATTTAATAAATTGCATATATAAATATAACACTAAATAAGTATTATGTCTATATACTCACATGTGCGAGTTCATCTAAATGAATGTATGTCGATGTAATGCGAGTTTACTTACTTTGTCAAAAAGGTCAGCAGAATGACTTTTGTACCATAGTGTGGTTTGCTGACATTGTTGAAAAGGTCAGCAGGATGACTTTTTTATCATAGTATAGTTTGCTGAGATTTATATATCAGTTATATACAGGATATAATATCAGTAGGTTGACATATAGTAAGCTCGCTTGATATTAGTCAACATACTTAGCTTCAGTACGCTGAGGATACACATATTCATTTAGATTGTTATTTGTAGATTGGCACATGTGACCGTAGTATACTGAAAGTCGGGAGGTCGACTGAGATTTGGTAAACCAATGTCCTACCAGTGTGATTAACTCCTGGGTAGGCGGAGCCGTCGTCAGTCAACTGAACAGTTAGGACTTCAGTCAACCGACCAATTAATATGGTCGTTATACCTAGATCCGTGGGTCCCAACTTAACGGGTTTCCCACGAAACGGCGCACCTTGCGCCGTGGTCAACCAGGTGGTCACTAGGTACATAGCAGGCTGGGATCTCGTGGTCGCTCATTCTGGACAGTAGGCTTTACAGTCGGATTTCTACTTGCAAGTCATGTGTGCACTTTTGGGTTCGTTCTAATGACCAGCCTTCACAGAAATTAACATGGTTGCTTTGTCTGCGCTCCAAATGGGACGAACTAGGACTTTTCGGAAAGGTCTCGTCAAGATGCATCCGTTGCCGTTAAGTTTGAAGTAGTATTGGCAGAGTTATGCCCTCTGACATTTCGGGGTCACACAGCGGACAGATTCCATGGTTTTGCACCTAAGTCAGTGGGATGTGATTTAGCTACATTATGGTCATCTGAATGAGAGCGCCTTTGCAATTCAGTCCCCTGATGTTGTGCATGTGCTATACATGCTTGCATGCTTGGTAGGCAAGAGGCCATGAGTTTCTAAAGGAGAAGCTCTACTCCTCAAGCTCGCCTCTTTCTTGTGCCTTGTATTCGCGTGCAACTATGGCACACTACGATGAGCGAATCAAGGGTTATAGATGAGTAAACGGAATTCATTATAAGGGCGAAGATCGCTCCCTGATTTCACACGCTTCCACCTATCTCTGATCTTTTATATTTAAATGAAATATATTAATCTTGAATAAGCAAGATTCATTTCAGTCAGGAGCTGACTTTTTCTAAGGGCGATTTAGTCAAACTGCATTCTTAGCACCTGTACCTCCCTGGTGTGGTCAAGAAGAAGCTTGGCCCTGTCTGGGTCGGTCCATATTCGGTAGTGCGTCGTGTCGGTCGAAATGCTTACAAACTGAACATGTCAGCGAACTACAAGGGTCACCAGGTCTTTAATGTCTCCTTCCTGGAACCATACACCAAAGGTGATACACTGTTCACAGGTCGGTTACCTGTCCAAACGGGACCGGTCCCCGCTGTCGGGACGGCGACCCTGACGAATATGAGGTCAATGAGATTTTAGACGCTCGCTCGGTCCGTCAATCGTCTAAATATGTCATGAAGTACCTCATCCGATGGAAGGGTTACGATGCCTCTGAGGATACTTGGGAATTTAAGGACCAGCTGACCAATGCCAAAGGGGCGTTGAAACGGTTCCACCTTTGGGAGGCTGGGGCACCGCCCAAACTGTCACTTCAGTAGACATTGGAAGGTGACAGGAGGTCCTGTCTCCATATAAGTTGGAGGGGGATGTGACAGTTAGTGACAGTTGTGACAGGCAGCCCACCTTTAGACTTAAGTTGGAGGGAGTGGTATTCTGTTTCGGGATCAGCCGGAAAATCTCTGATAACCATATTACACACTCAACCTGCGCTCACACTCACTTTCTCAACAAACTCAATCTTTCCCTTATATTCACACACACCAGGTATTTCACACTAGGAACTCTCTCGAGCGCGTTCCTCTTCATCAAGGGTACTCGGTAGCGAAAAATATCATGGATTCACTGACTGCATTGTGTTTATGATTGAGCAGGATGACTCAAAAGTTGGAACTCAAGAGTAAGAGAAGGGCGAAAGAGGCACATGCAGAATACTTGCAATTCCGTGGAGACATCGAATCATCCTCCATCTCCGCTCGGGAATCACAACGACTCCAACAACAGCGGGAGGCACAGAAGAAGAAGGAGGAGGAGGAACAGGTCAGACTGAGGCAGGAAGAACTAGACAGAAAAGCTGCAGAGGAGGCCAAGAAAGCAGAGGAGGAGAGGCAAGCTGAGGAGAAGCGGAAGCAGCAGGCTGAAGAAGAGCAGAGGAGAATCAGCAGCTACCGCTATACAGTACTGGGCAAGAGCTTCAATCTACTAGAGGAGGCCTTCAAGTATGCTCAGAGAAGTCGCAGTGAGTCACAGAAGGACATCCTTCAGAAGGAAGGGGAGACATCCGAACACTTTGACAAGTATATAGAGGTCAGCACGGGGCTCCTCCTCTACCACGATTACGCCAGGATGGTAGGATATACGATCAGGGAGGCCAAGGCAATGGCCCAGGTGAACGAAGCAGGGGCTGTATCGATTCTTGGTTTTTGGGGGGAAGGTAGGGTCATCAGAATGATCCCCATGGACGCGGACAGCTTTAAGGACTCTACACCCCATAACCGGTTCAAGGCCATGTATAATGAGGTGGAGAGGAGAAGCTGGGAATTCTTGGCCAGGGAAACCAGTCAGCTAGACTTTGCAGGGCACTGGTACTCTTGTACTCTTAAAAGGACAGAACCTGCCTTCTTCCAGAAGCCCACCAATTGGCGGTGGATGACCATCAACATGAGGGACCAGCAGAATGACAGGGCGATGGATGAGGATTTCCTGACAGACCTAAAGGGGAACATAGTATTGCCCCCTCACATTGCGGCTTGGGACCCATGATTGGATGGAGTCACAGACTGCATGAGCCAAGAAATGCAGGGGGACAGAAGCAGGGCCCGAGAGTCATTCTCAAAAGGGAAGCACGCTTATGCCAAATGGGCAAGGAAGCAGGGGGAAAAGGACCTGTATGCGGTCCGGACTCAGCAGTCCCCAGCACCCAAAAGGGGAAGGTCAGTGGGATATTCTTTTTCTCAGGAAGAGCTAGAACAGCTGACAGAAGAGACCCCAGAAGTCTCAGAGGAACCCGGGGACGGAGAGGAGGAGGAGTCTGAGGAAGACGAGGAGGAAGGCGAGGAGGAGGACACTAGCCCCGCCGTGATCCTGACACCTGCCACATCCCCTGTAAGGGAGAAGACGGGGTTGGCCCTGCAGCAACTCGCTGAAGAGGAGGATATCACTTGGCTGGGAACTGCCAGAGGACAGAGCCCATCTCCAGGCACGGAGACCCAGTCAGACAGGGCAGACAGGAGGGCTGCTAGAGAAATAGCCAGAGGCCTGCCGGCATCTCCCTCGCAAAGAGGGCATGTACCCTTAGCTCATGTTATGCAACATCCTTTTGGGATGCCGGTATACGTACCAGTCAGTTTGAGGGATGCCCAGGAGAAGGCTGCCTCCATTCAGTTTCAAACCGTGCAGGAGGAAACAGCACATTTACTGCGTTCTCCGCCGGGTCCTTACACGGAACCTCCCTCTTTGACAGGCTTCAAAAGACCCCAAGACAGGAGGAGGACTGACTCCCCTGACTATAGGGCCCCAGGGGCATCTCCCTCCTAAGGGCGGAAGGCCAAGGGCACAGCATGCTGGATGGGAGAGGGATCAGTATTTTCAGTCGGGGAAACCTATGTACCCTGTGTCAGTATTGTCGAGGCGAGAACATGTTAAGCTGGAGGGATTGTAATGAATCAGTATATTGGTTGATATAATATTCATTTACATATAACAATTAAATTAGTTCAGTTTGCTGACCTCTAGTTAATAATCAGTCTGTTGGACTTTATAATTAATATCAGTTTAATGACTCAGCCAGAAGCAGCAGGCTGAAAGCTTAAGTCAGCTTGCTGACACATTCTTTGACAGCCAGCTGACTTCCGTACTCGGTAGCAGCGAACTGCCTCGATATGCATCTAAGTGTGGTATGCTAGATGAGTGGCCAGGTGACATCCCTATGATAGATGGCGATACGGGATGATGGGAGATGGCGGTGGATTTGGTTAACCGAGGTCCTACCAACGTGGTTAACTCCCGGGTAGGCGGTGCCATTGCACTGGGCGTTGAACAGTAAACTCATTCCATGTACATACGCCAGGCATTGCTCTCGAGTTCGGCATTTGGAAACGAGGCCAACTCTCTTGTACAGCTTACTGAAAGAGATTTGAATCCAAGGCGAGAAGCCATTGATACGCACTGTCTTCTAACCTTGCTTATGTATGAGTTTACTGATTTGCATTATTGATGCTAGTTTACTCGCATTTGACTTACGAGTATTATTCCCTGCTAGTGTGTTGTCCTTTGCCGTTTAACCACTTAACAAAAAATACCATAAAGATTACTTGCTGATATAAAGATCTTTATTAATTGTTAATCGCCTATTTGGTAAGTCGATTCATTTCACGTCCCTACTATTCCAGTGACCATCAAATGCCCCATGACGAGCGCTGCAAATTGTATCTCCTTAGTTAGCAAAAGGATAGGTCACATCCAAAAAAACATTGGTAGATGGGGATGGATGGGTTAATTTTGACGTGTACGCTAGGGTACAACCGATGACTCCGGAATAGGTGTGGGTAAATTCCAGAAAATTTGCAATTGACCTCGTAAGGTCAATTACGTTTTGACCTATTCTGTTTTTTTCACGTAAGGTTTCAATTGTAAACGTCAATTAGTTGAATAGGAAGCAGCCCGCCTAAAGGGCCTCTTTACAGTGGGCAAACGCATTCAATTCAATGACGTCACCTACACAATCGCGTTTTTTTCAATTTGATTGCAAAAGTACACAATCGTAATTGCAAATGGAGGGTGGTGTGGGGCAAACCTTTACAGTGCGCAAACCTCCTGCAATTCACATCTTGTGATAAAAAATGCCCCACCTCTTACAACCGCTCTTGAGTGCACCTGATTTCTCTACGACTCGATCACGCTAAAAACATTTCACCTCTCTGGACATTAGAAATGATGAAAAATTGTGAACTTTCACGCTTTGAAAATGAAAACCCCAAGTGACTCTCACACTGCTAACCTTCTCGTCATTTTTGTTCTTCGTGTCTTTCATCGATCAAGAACCAATGGCACCCCTGCCACAGCCGATATGCACAATTTTACTAAGAGTTTTATATAATTTGCAATATATCGCAAATCTCCTTTACCATATGTTTAGTAGGTGCAAAATTGAGCAACCGCAATGGATAAGTTTTTTAAGAGTATATAAGAAACATTCCTATGAGCTGGTACACCGTGTTCATCTGCATGTTGTGAGAGCTAAGACAAACTTTATTAAGAAACTCGTAAGTACGGATAGGCAACGTGTTGTCGTGCCCGTTCTTGTCGAGTCCTCTTTGGTGGTGCCTAGTGGTATTCCCAGAGGGTGGAGGGTCAATGACAGGTTCTAGTAGTTAGTCGAATGAGGGTGGTAGGTGAGGATGGTCTAGTCTACGTGCTGTGGTGGTGAACACTGGAACCCAAAATCTGCTCACGAGGTTCTGCTGTTGAGCAGCTGTGAGGCTCCCTCCCAGATCACGCGCTCTTTCTCTACCTTCACACATGGTGTTGCCGCCCACATGTGTGGAGGTCGACCCTCAGGTTCGCTCACCTGAAGGGTCGGCGCAATTAACCAGTGGGATCCCCCATTGTCCATGTTTAGATCATCACTGTACCATAGGTAGTCCCCATGGGTATGCACAAGGATTGCTAGGGGTTAGAGAGAGTAAGGGACATTAGGATGTCGGGTTCTTCTGGCGTTTGGTCATTAGTCGTACGTGTGCGTGTCAACCTCTAAGTTCAACCCTTTCTCATATTTAGTGTAAATTGGATTTGTGTGAGATGGCGCGATGACGCGTTCATTCGTAGTTGTTAGTTTGAGTGTGTTTCGTAGGCTTTGGGCATAGCATTCGAGAGCACGCTACTTATGCCGCGAGCTAACACCATTTCGGTGTTAGCTTTGTATGTTCGTTCTTATGAGTGAGATGATTCTTATATTGTGGTGTGACTAAATGCTTATGATGTGTGATTGTGCACTCTCGGTTTCCTCACTTCCATGTGTAGGTTACTTGTAGTGCATGCCACTAGTCACCTTTAGTCGCGAACACAACTCTCTTCCTCGCGGCCATAACATAGCTTTCCAATCGTAATTTTGCTCGTCACTTTAGGTACTTATGTTCTAGCTTTAGGTGCTTTCACCTCGCCCTAGCTTGTATACAAGTTTTCATGGCTCATTTTTCGCTCCTTAGATAGTGCTTAGTAGCTGCTCAGTTGCCCACTAGTGCCCAGTAGTGCCCACTTCAAACTTCTTGTATTCTTTTTTATGTACAGCTCATGTTGTAAGCTTTTACCCCTAATAGGGGAGTTTTTACCCACAGCACCTAGATAAGCCAGTCCTCGTCCGATCTTTGGAGTCACTCCTCCCAATGTCGTGTCCCTCTTATTTCAACACTTGTTTAGGTTAGGTGTGTTGATGCCTAGCATGCGTTGACGGTCACTGTATCGATAGTGTTGTATAGTTGTGAGAGAGGTATATGCTGCGATTGTCTTAACGAACAACAAGCAAAATCAATACTCTTTAGATGAGACACTTCAAAAAGTCATGGATGACTTTGAATTGCTTTATGGATGACAAGGCGTTGTTGGTGCCATTGACTGCACTCACATCAAGATTAAAAGACCATTGGCGTGGCTGGTGGGTGCTACCGCGACAAAAAAGGTGGATACAGTATTCTTTTGCAAGCAACTGTAGATTCCAAGTGTTGATTCTTTAGCGTTTATGGTGGGTGGTCCGGCTCACTTCATGATGCTCGCATTTTTAAAGCGTCTCCTATATATTCGGCCTATGTGGCAAATATCCATGTGCTGGCAAGTACCCCTCATGTGCAGATCAAAGATGGACATCTTGTTACACCATATGTTTTAGGGGATGCTGGTTATTAACTAATGCCTTGGATCAATACATTATATGCAGCACGCGCCACGCGCACATCCGCACGACGATGGAGCGCACCCGACGGAAACCGCAGGCACCAACACTGACGCCCCTGCAGGCCCGGCTCGCCTCACGCTGACACCTGTCAGCACTGATCCGCAAGCTCCGACGCACTGACAGATGGCAGGCCCCAGACCTGCGCAGCTCTGCCTGCCTGTGCTGCGCACGGCCCCGCTATCGGGTCGACGCAGCCGCCACAAACACGTCCGCACGACGACGGAGCGCCCACAACAATTGCCGCAGGCGCCGACATCGACGCCCCTGCAAGCCCGGCTCGTCCCGCGCTGATACCTGTCTGCAGCGACACGACGAGTCTCGACTGGCTAACAAGTGGCAGGCCTTAGGCCTGTGCATCCCTGGCAGCCAACGCTGCGATCGGGCCCATCGACGGGTCCACGCAACAATCAGCGCAGCCCGCGCAGACGTCGACACACGCACCCGTTGTATGGGCTGCCCTGCTGGCGCCAGCAGGTCTGCACAGTGCCTGTGCAGCAACAGGTGGCGCCCCAGCACAAGCCCGCCAGCCGGCCACTTCGGCTACAGCTTTAGCTGCCGTGCGAGTAACGGCCGCGCGGACATGCGCAACGCTACGCACGAGCACGCAGCAACGGGACAAACGCCCGCTGCTGGTTGCTGCTAGCAGCAGGTCCCAGCAGCCGTCGCCACGTGTCAAGCACACGCTGGTCGGGGTGTCGACTTACGGCAGCGGCATGACCAAGCGCACATGAAAGGGGCAGAGTACCCTAGTGGAAGCGTAGTAACTCACGAGGAAAGGAACTAGTTGCAATCATACTAAAGAGTGCAGCGGCATATCACTAGGAAAGCCTATGAAAATTACTCAACATTTTGAGTAGCAAGAAATTGCTCACAAATGATGTAGGATGAAAGGCCTTGTCATTACAAACTCGTAGAAATTTACAGAAGTAAAAAGTCCCAAGAAATGAAGTAGTTATGTCTATTTATAGTTTTCTACGACGGCCGCTCGCCCCTAGGCGAGAGGGCCGCTTAGCAACGGATTTTCCTAAGTGTTCGTCAAATCGTCCCTTCCAAAATATTTGTGAGTAAGCCAGATCAGTCTCATCTGACGTGTTGGACCAAATTGACGTCCACATACATGCATCGACATTACTAGAATGTTCTATCTTAGACACGTGAGGCTAAACCGAAACTTCTTGGTAAATCGACCTAGTCGGCACTCCGCGTCAGCCGAACTTACGTGAAGGTTCGAGTTCACTCTAAAGGGCCAGATCGCTCGACGCTGTCGGTCAATTCGACGCAGAAAATACCATAAAGATTACTTGCTGATATAAAGATCTTCATTGATTGTGAATCGCCTATTTGGTAAGTCGATTCATTTCAGTGGTATCGGAGCTGTTATCATAGTCTTTTTTGTATGGTAAGAGCAAGGTCTCAAATTAGCAACTCCCGAGACATGGAGAATTAGGATAACGAGAATGTCAAAAATCCGGCTGAAAGCTATGTAGCGAGAACCCGTACCTATTCTGAAGCAGTGGCAGATACTGCAGCTAGAGAGGCTGCAGATTAGGCAGTTGCTATTGCTGCAGTCGCAGCACAAGGCTGAGGAGGAAAGAGTCAGACTAGAAGCCAAACAATTAGCAAAAGCTGCTGAAGATACAAAACGGAGGGAAGGACAGCCAGCGGACGAGCGCACTGTTGAAGAACTCATGGCAGCAAGGGCCAATGTTCTGAACCCACCTCCTGCTGTACAACTCTTTGTGCCTCTAATTCGTGACTGGCTGAATGCGGCACAAATTGCTGCTGCAGGAGCGAAAGGGACTGTTAAGGACACTACTCAGCGAGTGGATGCCACTGCTACTGCTGCATTTGCTAGACTCGCACTTCAGAGTGTGGACTTGGGAGCATTATTTGTGCAAATGCAATCGCAAATGGCGAGCATGTATCAGTCGCAACAGGAGGACAAAAGAATCATAATCTCTCTGCTGCGGGACGTAGACCAACTAGGTTCTCAAACCACTGGTGGTAGTGGCAGAGGGCCTAGTTAGCCTAAGCCGAAACCTCCCCAGGACTATGAGCCTGAGGTAAACAAAAAGTATTACCTGATCAAGTTTCTCGCTGATGTTGAGCAGTGGCTGGAGAACTACCCAAAATTGCAAGATTACGAGAAGGTCAGGCACACTGGTGCTCTACAAAAAGGCAGTGCAGCAGACTGGTGGCTGTATTGTAAAGGAGAGCGTAAGGCTCAGCAATTCGGTGACCCTACTTGGGTAGAGTTTGTCGAGAAATTGCATGAGAAGTTCGATGTCATCAATCAGCAGGAGAAAGTTATCTATGCAATGATCTCCTTGACACTGAAGCAGACCACTTCAGTTGCTGAGTTTGCTCAAAGGTTCCAAGAGAACATGATGAAGCAGCCAAACTTGCCAGAGCGGTATAGGATAGCATACTTCAGGTATGGCTTGAAATCCGAAGTCTCTGGTCACTTCGCTGAAATGAAGTATGAGATATTGGCTGACTTGATCCAGGATGCTGATGCCTGGGATCAACAGCAGTTCAATCACAAGCGCCAGAGTAATGCTTTGGTGTGTGAGATTGTCAAAAAGCCCCACGGATCCTACAATGCATTTGAAGGAGACCAGGCAAAGGATGATCAGGTCGATGAGTACGACTATGAGAATAATGCTATACAGTCTAGAGGGAGAGGTGGTTACTCTCGAGGTGGCTATGGAAGAGGTGATGGTAGGACTAAGCCGAGACCAGCCTCAGCAAAATCTGTGTGCTTCCATTGCCAGCAGCTGGGTCATTTCAGAGAGGAGTGCCCAGTCAAGCACCTCCCACAGGTCGAGAGAAAAGATCAGCCTTTAAAAGACAGCAACAGTTAGTAATCCAGTCTACTGACTGTGAGAATGCTAGAGATAGTGAGTTGTCACTAGCTGCCCTCGTAGCAGGTATTATGGGTCCTGCTGAATTGGATTCATTATGCATGCCTGACAACCAGATAAAGGAGACCATCAGCAATGTAGATCTCCAGAGAGTGCACACTTTGGATGATCTTGTTCCACCTGATGTCCAACATTTCTTTGCTAAGTCAAGAGAACAATGCGAAAGTCAGGAAAAGACAGTCCCCCCTATCCTACTGCATTGCATGATTGCAGGTAGGAAGATGAGGGCATTTGTTGACGGAGGGGCGTCACATACTTTTATCCACAAGGACTTAGTTAAGCGGCTAAGGCTGCCTACTGTCACCCAAGGGAATAGAAAAATATTCCTTGGAGATGCCTCAAGTATCCCGGGAGGAGTTATAACCAAGCCTATTGAGGTCCAGTTAGGTTCTGGCATTGCAATTCTAACTGAAACGCTTACATTTGAGGTACTCAACACTGGCTTTTATGATCTCGTGCTAGGCAGGTCCTGGCTTAATAGACATCAAGCTGAAGTGTGTTGGAGCAGAGGTACAGTTAAAGTGAGAGGAGCCAGTGATGGGCACACTGACTTGGCACCCACCAGTGCTCTTCCTCTTGTCCTGTGTGGATGGCAAATGAAGGAAAAGAAGAGGCTTCCAAGAGGATGCAAATTGCTGAAAGCAATGGAGTTCATCGAAAGCTGGGAATATCAAAAGACAGAATGTTCTGTCTGCTGCTAAGAGAGGTACCTCCTCAACTTGAAGAAGTGGTTGAGAAAAAGTTAAGCCCTCCAGAGCACCCTACTGCTGCAAAAATTGTTGCTCAGTACAGTGATCTTTTTAATATGCCTCCAGGACTACCCCCTAAGAGGGAAGTAGATCACATGATTGATTTACCACCCTGGGAGTCAGCCACCCTTGCAACGCACTTATGGCTTGTCTTATGTGGAGAGCAAAGAGTTGAGAACACAGATTGCAGAGCTTGAGGGAAATGGTTATATTTCCCCAAGTAAATGACCTTATGGCGCACCCATCATATTTGTTACAAAAAAGGATGGAAGTATGCGGATGTGTGTTGATTACAGAGCTCTTAACAGAATTACAAGTAAGAACAAGTACGCTTTACCCAGAATCGCGGACTTGCTTGATACCTTGTCTAGTGCTAAAGTGTTCAGTAGGATAGATCTCAAGAGTGGTTATCATCAAGTCAGAATTGCTGAGGAAGATGAAGACAAGACTGCCTTCCGCACACGTTATAGATACTATGAATTTAATGTGATGCCATTTGGACTGACTAATGCTCCTGCAACCTTCATGGGTGCTTTGAATAACATTTTCAGACCGTTCCTGGATAAGTTTGTGCAAGTCTTCCTGGATGATATTTTAATTTTCTCTAGAGATGAAGCTCAGCATGATGAACACTTAAGGATAGTCATGGACACTCTCAGAATAAATCAGTTATATGCTAAAATGAGCAAGTGTCATTTCTTCAAGGAAAGTATTGAATTCCTGGGCCACGTTGTCAGTCAGGAAGGCATCAGTGTGGATCCTAAGAAAGTCCCGACCATAAGGGACTGGCCTGTACCACAGTCTGTCTCCAAAACTAGATCCTTCCTTGGGTTGGCTCACTACTATAGGAGATTTATTGAGAATTATTATACAAAGCCAAGTAAACTGACTGACCTTACTAAGAAAGACATAGGGTATGTGTGTGGGGAAGAGCAGCAGGCTGCCTTCCAGACCCTTAAAGATGCTTTTTGTTCTGCCCCAGTGCTAGCCGTGTATGACCCCAGCAAACTTGTGCAGGTGGTTACTGATGCTTCTGACTTTGCCATGGATGTTGTTTTGTTGCAGCCTGCTGACAAAACCACAAAGGATGGTAAGGTACGGCAGGGGCGGCACCCTGTGCTGTATGAGTCTATGAAACTCAACCCAGCTGAAATTAACTATTCCGTGCATGATGAAGAGCTGCTTGCTATCATTCATGTGCTCAAACAGTGGAGAGCATACTTACATGGTAAAGCTTTTAAGGTGATTACAGATCATCTAGCTCTGACTCACTTTCAAAAGAAGTCCAAGTTGTTGAGGAGGGAGAACCGCTGGAGCCAGATGCTGGAGCAGTTCCAAGTTCAGATTGACTACAAACCACGGAAGTTAAATCCTGCTGATGCACTCTCTAGAAGACCTGACTTGCAAGAAAGGAACTTTAGTCAGCATGCTATACATAAAGTGTTTTGTGCAATCACTTCACTAAAGGTGAAAAAGTCCTTCCTTGAACAACTTAGGAAAGCCTACCTTTCGAACCCAACGTTTGAGCCTAGCCCCACTGATGGTGTGTGTCCTGCTACTGCACTCGGGTATAGGCTTGAGGGAGGGGTCTGGGTGAATGAAACCACTTCAGGCAGGCTGAAGCTAATCATTCCTAATAACTTGGAAATATGGTTTCTCTTACTGAGTCAAGCACATGACAGTTTTCTGGGTGGCCATTTGGGGCAGGCCAAACTGTTGGCAAACTGGCAAAACATTATCATTGGGAGGAATTACCTCGGAAGGTCTTGAAATATGTTAAGTCTTGTGATCAGTGTCAAAGAATTAAGTCTAGGCACACACCACCGAGGGGTCTCTTACAACCACTGCCCATCCCAGCTAGCCGCTGGGAAACAATATCCACAGACTGGGTGGTAACACTACCACGAACTGCCAATGGGCATGATTTGATACTGGTAGTAGTGGATAAACTGACAAAAATGGTCATTTTCATCCCCACAATCGTCAAAGTAACTGCACTCGAAACAGGGAGACAGTTCTACAACCATGTAGTATGCCAACATGGGCTACTCTCTAATATCGTCTCAGACAGAGACTCAAAATTTACCTCTAAGTTCTGGAGAGCTTTAATGGGGATAATGGGAGTCAAACAGCTGCTCAGCACAGCAAACCACCCTCAGACTGATGGGCAGACTGAAAGAACTAACCGAGTTCTGCAAGAGGTGCTGAGAGCATATATTAACCAAAAACAAAACAATTGGGATGACCTGTTGCCTCAAATTCAGTTTGCGGTCAACAGTGCGGAGCACGCGTCAACAAGCAAGACTTCTTTTACACTGAGCTTGGGTAGAGTCCCTAAGTCGCCTTTAGATGTGCTAGAGGAGTCTTTAACTCAACCTGAAGAGATTGACAATCCGATCTCCCTACAGTAAAATTAGGAGTTTGCTGACACCCTGTCAGAAGTCCAACAGAACCTGCACAAAGCCCAAGAATATTAACAAAAATACGCTAATCAGCACCGTCAAGAACTGACATTTTCTAAAGGCGATTTGGTCAAATTACATTCTCAACACCTGTACCTGCCTGGTGTGGTCAAGAAAAAGCTTGGTCCGGTTTGGGTCGGTCCATATTTGGTGGTGCGCCGTGTCGGTCAAAATGCTTACAAATTGAAAATGTCAGCAGAATACAAGGGTCACCCAGTCTTTAATGTCTCCTTCATGGAATCGTACATCAAAGGTTACACACTGTTCACAGGTTGGTTATTTGTCCAACCGGGACCAATCCCCGCTGTTCGGGATGGTGACCCTTAGGAATATGAGGTCGAGGAGATTTTAGACGCTCGCTCTCTCCGTTGATCATCTAAATATGTCATGAAGTACCTGGTTAGATGGAAGGGTTACGATACCTCTGGGGACTCTTGGGAATTTAAAGACCAGCTGACCAATGCCAAAGGGGCGTTAAATTGGTTCCACCTTTGGGCGGCTGGCACATCTCCCTGACCGTCATTTCAGTCGCCCTGGACAGGTGACAGGAGGTCCTGTCTCCAAGTAAGTTGGAGGCGAATGTGACAGTTAAACTGGACAGTTAGTGACAGATAGTGACAGTTGTGACAGGCAGCGTACCTTTAAAATTAAGTTGGAGGGAGTGTGTTCCGTCTCGGGAGCAGCCAGGCAAAATTTATATGTAATCATTTTACACACTCAACTTGCGCTCATACTCACTTTTTCTCTCTGACTCAATTCTCCTCTTCTACTCACTCACACAAGGTATTACACACTTGGAACTCTCCCTACCACGTTCCTCTCCACCAAGGGTACTCAGTAGCGGCAAAGTACCATGACTTCATTGACTGCATTGTGCTTATGATTGAGCACGATAACTCAGAAGTCGGAACTCTAGAGGAAGAGAAGAGCGGAAGAGGCACATGCAGATTACTTGCAATTTTGTGGCGACATCGAATCATCCTCCATCTCCGCTCGGGAATCACAACGACTCCAACAAAAGCGGGAGGCACAGAAGAAGAAGGAGGAGGAGGAACAGGCCAGGCTGAGGCAGGAAGAACTGGACAGACAAGCTGCAGAGGAGGCCAAGAAGGCAGAGGAGGAGAGGCAAGCTAAGGAGAGGCGGAAGCAGCATGCTGAAGAAGAAGAACAGAGGAGAATCAGCAGCTACCGCTACACAGTGCTGGGCAAGGGCTTTGATCTATTGGAGGAGGCCTTCAAGTATGCCCAGAGAAGTCGCAGTGAGTCGCAAAAGAACATCCTGCAGAGGGAAGGGGAGACATCTGAAAACTTTGACAAGTATATAGAGGTCAGCACAGGGCTCCTCCTCTACCACGATTATGCCAGGATGGTAGGATATACGGTCAGAGAGGCCAAGGGAATGGCCCAAGTGAATGAAGAAGGAGCTGTATCAATTTCGGGTATCTGGGGGAAAGATAGGGTCATCAGAATGATCCCCATGGACGCGGTCAGCTGTAAGGACTCTACATCCCATAACAGGTTCAAGGCCATGTATAATGAGGTGAAGAGGAGCTGGGAATTCTTGGCCAGGGAAACCAATCAGCTGGACTTCGAAGAGCATTGGTACCCTTGTACGTTGAAAAGGACAGATCCTGCCTTCTTCCAAAAGCCCACCAATTGGAGGTGGATGACCATTAGCGTGAGGGACCAGCAAAATGACAGGGCAGGAGAGGAAGATTTCCTAACAGCCCTACAAGGGAACATAGTGTTGCCCCCTCACATTGCAACTTGGGACCCAAGATTGGATGGAGTAAGAGACTGCATGAGTCAAGAAATGCAGGAGAACAGGAGCAGGGCCCGAGAGTCATTCTCGAAAGGGAAGCACGCTTATGTCAACTGGGCAAGCAAGCAGGGAAAGAATGACTTGTATGCGGTCAGGACTCAACAACCCCCACCAGCACCCAAAAGAAGAAGGTCAGTGGGGTATTCTTTTTCTCGGGAAGAGCTGGAGCAGCTGACAGAGGAGACCCCAGTAGTCTCAGAGGAGCCAGGGGAAGAAGAGGAGGAGTAAGAGGAAGAAGAGGAGGAAGGCGAGGAAGAGGACACTAGCCCCGCTGTGACCCAGACACCTGGCACATCCCCTGTAATGGAGAAGACTGGGTTGGCCAGGGCAGACATAGCTCTGCACCAGCTCGCTGAATAGGAAGATATCACTTGGCTGAGAACTGTCAGAGGACAGATCCCATCTGCAGGCGCAGAAACCCAGTCAAACAAGGGAGACAGGAGGGCTGCTAGAGAAATAACCAGAGGCCTGCCAGCATCTCCCTTGCAGAGAGGACATGTGCCCTTGGCTCATGTCATGCAACATAATTTTGGAATGCCGGTATATGTACCTGTCAATTTGAGGGATGCCCAAGAGAAGGCTGCCTCCCTTCATTTTCAGATTGTGCAGAAGGAAACAGCCCAATTACTGCGTTCTCCCCTTGGTTCCCCCTACTCGGAGCCCCCAGGCTTCAGGAGACCCCAAAACAGAAGGAGGAGGTCTGGCTCCCGGTCTCGCTCCCCTGGCCGTAGAGCCCCAGGAACATCTCCCTCATTAGGGCAGTAGGCTGAGGGCAAAGGGACAGCACACAGTTACTAGTGATTCCCACGGTTAGGCATCAGTTTTGGAGCAAGAGGCGATGGGAGGGAGATCAGTACTTTCAGTTGGGCAATACCATGTACCCAATGTTAGTGTTGTCGAGGCGACAACCTACTAAGTTGGAGGGATTGCAATGAATCTGTATATTGGTAGATATATTATTCATTTATATATAATGATTAAATAAGTTCAGCCTGCTGAACTCTAGGTATTATTGAGTCTGCTGGACCTTATAAAATAATCAATTTAATGACTCAGCCGGAAACAGCAGGCTGAAGTCAACTTAGGTCAGCTTGCTGACACATTCTTTGACAGCCAGCTGGCTTCCGTACTCGGCAGCAGCGAACTGCCTAGATATGCATCTAAGTGTGGTGTGCTAGATGAATGGCCAGATGACATCCTTAGGATGGATGGCGATTCGGGATGATGGGAGATGGCGGTGGATTTGGGTAACCGAGGTCCTACCAACGTGGTTAACTCCCGGGTAGGCGGTGCCATCGCACTGGCTATTGAACAGTAAACTCATTCCATGTACATATGCTAGGTATTGCTCTCAAGTTCAGCATTCGGAAACGAGGCCAACTCTCTTGTACAGCTTGCGGAGAGAGATCTAAATCCAAGGCGAGAAGCCTTTGATATGCACTGTCTTCTAGCCTTGCTTATGTACGAGTTTACTGATTGCATTATTGATGCTAGTTTACTTCCATTTGACTTTCGAGAATTGTTCACTGCTAGTGTGTTGCTTTTGCTGTTGAATCAATTAACAGAAAATACCATAAAGATTACTTGGTGATATAAAGATCTTCATTAATTGTTAATTGCCTATTTGGTAAGTCGATTCATTTCAGAAGAGGACAAACCCATGGCTATAAGCTTATTTTCCTAAGCTGACCTGTTTGAGTGAAAAAGATTGAATCTAAATGGAAACCTGGCTTTTGAGCTTCATTGTTTGGGCCATATCTTTGGCAATATAAGTCAAAATCACGTTATCTGTTTTTTGCATTAGGTTTATGACTGTCGGCATCTTTTGAGCTATAGTTAGTACAATTCTGTCAACATTGCCGCCCTGTGGATCATAGTTGCTCGACTGACTCGCTAAACACCACAACATCATCATTGTATGGCTTTGCAAAGTGAAACTCCCTCAACACCTTGTCCATAGTCCTTTGGAAGATAGCAGGGATCTGGTTGAAGCCTTCGCGCAGATCAATGATGCTGAACACCTTCCCGGTGGTGGCAATAGAGAAGATCCGCTGTAGCGTAGGCATCACATAGCTGTCTGGCTCTGTGTAGAGGTTTAACCTCTTGTAATCGCCACACATGCGAGTGACAATATAATTGCCATCTTCATCTTTCTTCGCAACTACTACCGTGGGAGCTCCATGTACAGAAGTTGATTCCTCAATCATCTCAAGCTTTTGCAGCTCTTGGCAGGTTTTCTCCACACAGTCCCACTCTATCTGACTGAGCTTATGCGGCCATAGTCGAATACGTTCATCTGTAGTTAGTCTGATTTCGCACACATTGGCTGTGGTTCTGCCATTCTCCTCCTTAGTTGAAATGAACGGACTTACCAATAAGCGATTAACAGTTAATAGCATATCTTTATATCAACAAGTAATCTTTATGGTATTTTTTGGTTAACTCATTAATCAGCAAAAGACCACACGACTAACGAAAGCTATACTCATAAGCCAAATGCAAGTAAACGAGCATCAATCATGCAATCAGTAAACTCATACATTAGCAAGGTTAGAAGAGAGTTCGCATCACATAGCTGTCTGGCTCTGTATAGAGGTTTAACCTCCTGTAGTCGCCACATATGCGAGTGACAACGTAAACGCCATCTTTGTCTTTTTTTGCAACTACTACTTCGGGAGTTCCATGTACTGACGTTGATTTTTCAATCATCGCAAGCTTTTGCAACTCTTGGCAGGTTTTCTCCACACACTCCCACTCTGTCTGACTGATCTCATGTGGCCCTAGTTGAACAGGTTTATCGGTAGTTGGTGTGATTTTGCACTCGTTGGCAGTGATTCTGCCAGTCTCCTCCTTAGTGACAGCAAACACCTTGCGGTGCTTCTTCAACAGCCTTTGTACTTGTGCTTTTTGTTGGGATGAGGCCAATATTTTTAATGGCAAACATCTCAATTTTTGACTGCTTCTCTCCAGCAAAGGCATCCAATAGTTACACTGTTGCTACTCCTGGAGTCCAGGTAGAGAATTCTCACTCTTCTCCTTCCCCTCTGGCTTTTCAACCTGATCACTTGGTGGTGGGGTGATAGGCTTCTTAGCCTATTTGTAAGGTCATAGGTTTATAAAGTGCATTTTTGAAAGTATGTTTTGGTTGCATAGAAATGTAGAGTGCATTGTTGTGGTCATTTTGATATAAAGTTCATCAAATTTGATTAAGTATTGAGAAAGTTATGGATTTCCAAAGTTTAATTAGCTTTGAGGTCGGTTGACGACTGTCCTTAAGTCGCGGTGAGCGCCATTGACGGATTGACCGACAGCGTCGAGCAATCTGGGCGTTAGAGTGAACATAATTTTGGTTGACGCGGAGTGCCGACTAAATCAATTTACCTAGAAGTTTCGGATTAGCCTAGCGCGTCTAAGTTAGTATATTCTAGATATTTCAATGCATGCATGTGGGCGTCAAATCGGCCCGACACGTCAGATAAGATTGATTCTGCCTACTCACGAATATTTTGGAAGGGACGATTTGACACACTCACAAAAATCCATTGCTAAGCGGCCCTCCCGTCTAGAGAGGAGGACTTAGGTCAGAAAACTATAAATTGGCATAACTTCCTCATTTCTTATCAGTTTTCACGTCTGTAACTTTCTACGGGTTTGTAATGACTAGGCCTTTCATTTCAATTCATTTGTGAGCAATTTCTTGCTACTCAAAATGCTGAGTAATTTTCCTAAGCTTTCTTAGTGATATGTTGCTGCACTCTTAAGTATGATTGCAACTATTCTTTCCTCATGAGTCATTACGCTTCCACTAGGGCACCTCGCCCCTTTCATCCGGTATCGAAGCAGGGCTAGTTTGCATATTATATTATGGAGTCGCAGCCGCCACCTGGAGGAGGCGAACATGTCGAGCATGTTGAGCGCGTGGGGCAGCAGGCATCACCAACCATGACCAGAGAGCAACAAGAGATGCAGGCGATGCTAAGGCAAATGGCAAATGCAATTGGAAAGGAAGTCTACGCCCAATTTCAACAAAGTATGCGCGTGAAGCTGGAGAGAATGGTGCCAGTTGTTGTTGGATATGCCGCTTCAACAAGTTCGGCACCTGCACCTGCTATACCACCAATTCATGTTCAACCAGTGGTGCAACCAGATATTCCACCCGCATCGGGAGTGCGTGCGCCTAAGCCTGAAGTGTATACTCGAGAGCGTGGATCGCCGCCTGTTCATCAATGGATTTTTGGAAGGAAAAAGTTTATGGAGTATTCTGCGCTCACGACCGACAGGCAAGTCGCCTGTGATTACCTTGTTGAAGAAGAGTGCTGGAGCTTGGTATGAGCGAGAGGAGCAACTGTCTGGGATTCCTGCTACTGTTGATCAGATATTTGAAGGCTTGAAGAGGCAATTTCAACCTATTGCACCCGAGGCTTCTGCTCGAGGTTTATTGGTGCGCCTTCGTCAACGAGGAAGCGTTCAGGAGTATGTATCGCGCTTCAACGAGCTGGTGCTTCAATGCCCATCCATGCACGAGTCGGAGATGATGGACAAGTTCAAGAGGGGACTCAAGCCAACTGTAGCCAAAGAAGTGGCACTCAAGGACCCTACCAATCTTGGAGGAATGATGGCATTGGCGACGAGGGTCGACGCTGTGGAGTATAGTCAGAGGGCAGTGGGGCAACGACAATTTTGGAGGACATCGACTCTTTGGATCTCCAACGCCAAGCACGAGTGGACAAGGCCCAGTACCTATGGAATTAGGACTTGTTCAAAATTAGCGCAGGCATCATCATTTTAAGCCGAGAGGATCCTGCTATAACTTAGCAAGCTTGGGCATCTCGCTCGAGACTGTCGTGTGAAGGCGAAGAAACCTCAACAACAGGAAAAAGGAGGACGCCAGTAAGTCGTTCTGGGGCGTCTACTGGCGTGAAGATGGGAATTCACAAGGAGGTTATTCCCAGGAGCCTACGGAGAAGCGAAAGACGAGATGTTGACAAGCCTATTATCGTGGAAGGAGTGGTCGACGGCAACAAGGCGAAGTGTATGGTTGACAGTGGCGCAAGTGCAAATTTTGTGCACAAGAAGCTTGTGAAGGAGTGGCGAATTCCTGTGCAGAAGCATTATGAGCCTAAGGAGGCAAATGGGCGAGTGGGCGAATGGGCGAATGGGCGAATGGGCAGAGACTCAAGTGTGGTGCACCTACAGAAGCTATTCACGTGGAAGTAGCGGGCACCAGAGTAATGAAGTTCTGGAGCAGGCAGAGTTAGGTCACCATGAGGTGATATTGGGCCGACCATGGCTAAGAAAAGTAGGTTTACTGGAGCACAGGACAAGTGAAAGTCCAAGGGCGTGATGGTCGAATGGAGACAACAAAACAGGTGGAGGTAGATACACCACAAGTAACTGTTTTGTGTCGAACCTGCGAGTTAAGAAGCTATGCAGGGCAAATCAGGTGAAGGAGATGTACCTTGTTTCGGTGGCCCTGACCCATTCATCAGATGGAGCAAGCGTGAATTGTAAAAGTCTGGGCAAGAGCTTGTTGCCAGAGGAGCAAGTAGCGGTGTTTGATCCCCTTGCTTAGAAGGAGCAGAGCCCAACTGCTCAAGAGAAGAAGAAGCCTGCTGAGATGCCTGCCCAAATTAAGGCGTTGTTGGAGGAGTTCAAGAGCGTGTTTTCTGAGAAACTACCTGCAGGATTACCTCCACAGAGAGCTATGGAGCACAAGATTGAATTGGAACCAGGGAGCAAGCCACCGGTGAAACCCGCCTATCGACAATCGTTTGTGGAGCTGGATGAGTTGAAGAAGCAGCTGACATAGTTATTGGAGAAGGAATTTATCCGACCCAGCGAGTCTCCATTTGCAGCGTCAATCTTATTTGTGAAGAAGAAGGATGGGACTATGAAGATGTGTGTCAACTACCGAGCACTCAACAAAATCACCAATAAGAACAGGTACCCACTTCCATGAGTGGACGAGTTGATTGACAGGCTTGTCGGGGCGAAGTATTTCTCGAAGATCGATTTGAGGAGTGGCTATCACCAGGTACGGATTGCAAAAGAAGAACGGCATATGGTATTATGGTGATTCCAAGAGAGTGGTGGTACCTGACATCAAGGAGCTATGAGACTTACTACTTGCGGAGCATCATGACGGCTTATATGCTAGACACTTTGGAAGTGAGAAGACGGCAAGCGTGCTGAAGCGAGAGTACTATTGGAGAAATATGGACAAGGACATCGAGGAGTGGATCAAAAATTGCGATGCGTGCCAGCGGAACAAAACGCCGAATCGGAAGAAGGGAGTTACGTGCGGCCATACGTTGACCCAAATGAAGGACATCCAGGATGACTACCTACACCGCCATCACCGGTCGAGATCGATAATGTATTGGAGTATGAAGTGGAGGCGATTGTCGGCGATCGACGAGTCAAGCGAGGTCAACAATTTGTTCAAGAATATCTGGTCAAGTGGAAAGGCTACCATGCGGACGACAACACTTGGGAGCCGGAGGCCAACTTGACTCATTGTAAGAGTAAGTTGAGACGTTATCTGCAGAATGCGTCGAGGACGTCGCATCTTGAGGAGGGGGATGATGTAAGGTCATTGGTTTATAAATCACATTTCTAAAAGTATATTTTGATTGCATAGAAATGTAGAGTGCATTGTTGTGGTTATTTTGATATAAAGTTCATCAAATTTGGTTAAGTATTGAGAAAGTTATGGATTTCCAAAGTTTAATTAGCTTTGAGGTCGGTTGACAACTATCCTTAATTTTGCGGTGAGCCCGACCGTCGGATTGACCGACAGCGTCGAGCAATCTAGGCCGTTAGAGTGAATTCGAACCTTCACATAATTATGGCTGACGCGGAGTGCCGACTAGGTCGATTTACCTAGAAGTTTTGGATTAGCCTAGCGCGTCTAAGTTAGTATATTCTAGATATTTCGATGCATGCATGTGGACGTCAAATCGGCCTGACAGGTCAGATGAGAACGATTTGGCCAAGTCACGAATATTCTGGAAGGGACGATTTGACAAACACTTAGGAGAATCCGTTGCTAAGCGGCCCTCCCGTCTAGGAGGACTTAGGTCAGAAAACCATCAATAGGCATAAGTTCCTCAATTCTTATCAACTTTCACTTCTGTAAATTTCTACGGGTATGTAATGACGAGGCCTTTCATTCTAGTTCATTTGTGAGCAGTTTCTTGATACTCAAAATGCAGAGTAATTTTCCTAAGCTTTCTTAGTGATATGCTGCTGCAGTCTTTAGTATGATTGCAACTAGTTCTTTTCCTTGTGAGTCATTACGCTTCCACTAGGGCACCCCGCCCCTTTCCCTACTCCTCTTGAGCCTTAGGCTCTGTTGCCTTACCTTCAGGTCCCTTACCCTTTCCTTGCGATCTACGTTTCTCTTGTTGTGAGTCAAACTTCAGCCGCCTCTTGATCGGTTGTCGTAGGAACCGTTCTTTGTCTTCGCGAGTCCAGCTGGTACCCGTCCCGCCTGCTTTGAGTGGTGGACGTGTATTGGCCACTGGCCATTTAGCCCGGTCATGGGTAGTGATCCTTGGATCAATAGTCCACCCCCACTGACGCTCTAGTGTAGGAATGTGGTCTAGTGTAACTCCAAGATTTTCTCCTGATGGTGGTGTGATTGTCCAGCCACGTGACACAAACCAAGGATCTTGCAGATCTGCCAACCTACTACGTAGAGTATTCTCCTCAACCAAGCGCTGCACTGTCCTTCTCAGGTCAGCGACTTCTTGTTCAGTGGCTGTGGGTGCCCTAGGGGCAGATTCTGCTCTTCCCCACATTCCAGTGGCTGACGACGTTACCATGGGAATGTGAAGTCCCTAAGCGGCAGCTCTACGCATGAGACCTGCTTTGCCTTCCCTCTGTAGAATATTATTGGTTGGCTGTGGTGGGGCAGTGATTCCTTTTGGAGCTCCTTTCGTGCGAGGTTCCCCTCGGTACTTGAGGTTACGTATCAACATCCGTTTGAATGGTGCGTTTCCCTCACAAGCCACCTTCCTTGGCCTACTCGCGTGGCCTTGTGGCTTGCCTTGAACTGCTTCTGCCTTAGCAACATATGCACTCACCTCTGGTGGTTATTACGGCCCTCCTTGTGCTTTTGTTGCTGGCAGTAGGTGACTTCAAGTCTTCATAAAGGTCGGTTGGGTTGGGCCCCTCCAGTGTTAACGGGTCAGATACCTAGTCATTGGTTTTGAGCTCTTGCAGCTCTTGTAAGTCCAGCTTTGGAGAGGAGACCGTGGGATCTCATTCCCTACGTCCCCTCCATTTGTGAGCTCAGGCAATTTGAACTCTCGCGCATCAGGCATTTCTGCCTCGACTGACTCTTCACTCCTGGTAGCGACGATTCTTTGTCATCTTCCGTGTTGAGCTTGGCCGTATTGATAATCGTGTCTTGCAAGGAATGCGCTACTTGCGCTACCTTCTCTCTTTTGCGCTGATCGGCATCTGCCTTCAGAAGTTGATCGAAATCTGCCTGGTGATGTTCCCGGCTGTTAAGCAAACTGTAGCCAGCTGACGCTCCTCCTTGGTTGACTTTAAGTTGGATGCGTAGCACGTCTTCCTTGCTTCCTCAATCACCTCCTTGTGACTCTCATTAGTCAGTTCCAAGCATATGGTCCTTCCAGACCTCTAGAGTCTGCAGACTTCTGGCTGCTTGCTTCGGCCCATTCACCAATGTTGCACTGGCGCTCAGCATGATAGGCCTAATAGTCTTGCCGTCTTGGGTCATCGTCCTCTAGAGTGCAACTTGGTGTACCATTTGACCATTTCCGATCTTGTGAGGATGATAGGCAGCGCTGATTAGCTTCCCAGCTACTTGAGCTCGCTTCCCAGTAGTGACCATTTTCAGTCGCTCTTGGATTGTCATTAGTGTCGTAACCAGAGTGTCCACCCTCTTCTCACAGCGAAGTCGCCTCCTGTCTTGGCGTCTGCTGCCGTTCAAGTGTATCTTCTTGTTCAGGTGATGGTATTATAATTAGTCCAGCCGCTGCTTCTCTTAGCTAAGGCGGCGTGACTTTTGTGTCTTCTACCCATGGCCCAGATATTATGAGTGATGTAGACCTGTCTGTCACTTCTTCGTCTGGTGGGGGAGAGTCTCGTCATGGTGATCTTTGTCTGCCATGGGCGTGTCTTCCCTTTCTAGAAGTGTAGTTAGCGCAACCAGCCTATGATCTATGCGTTCCCGCAACTCGTGACATTGTGCCAATTTTTAGCCATCCCGGCTTCTTTGAGTGGAGTGTGGGTACCTTTGGTTTCTCCAGCAGCATTTCTGCGTCTTGGAGTCAGCTCCCGGCGTTGTCAAACGTTCCGGTCAAGTCTCTGATCCGAAGTGGGTACCACAAATATTTTACTTCATACCTTTGGCGGCTTGGGCATGGGCTTATTGGCAAAAGCCATTTGTTGCCGAGTCATAGTAGTCTCCAGCAACCAGGTCATAGTATGTTGCCCAATTATGTTGCCAAAAATCTTGGCCGCCTCTGTCCTTCCAACCTTGTGGATAATGTCCATAACAACCTGCTCTGGAAGTCCCAAACAACTTCCCTTTTCCATAGCATATGGTTCTCGCCAAAGAGAGTCGGTGGCAAAGTCTCTAACCATTCCAGCTCCTCCTTTGGTGACTCAGGGTAGGCTGTGGAGGTACGCAGAACCTCCCTTGGTTTCCTTGGTTTGTTGATGCCATACTCAGGGTAGGTATTCTTCCTTGCCACCGATTTAGTAATTACTCCCAGCACTTCTCCCACGCATCGTGCGTTAGGTGGTCGTTTTGAGATAGTCTCCATAGCCCTTAAATGTTCAATGGGCATACCATTTGTCTAGAATATCTTGGCTCGTGGAGACAATCCCCCACGCCTTGCGTCGTTTAGCAAGGCATGATGCCCCAAGGTGGAGTCGAAGATCAACCATGGAGCCTCTGGCTTCATCTCCTTGTAGTCCAATTTTGGGTGCACATTCTTAATCACTAACACAGGTGGAAACTGGCGCTGGCGTTCCTGCAGCGACTAGATGATTTTCACTATCTTTCCCCAGTGTTGTGTTTTGTGATCATTAAATCCTCTTCTCATTTCGGCTTGAGAAAATGGTTGGCAAGGAAATCCAGCAAATACCCAATCAATCCGGTATGGATGAGGACTTTCCAACCTGACGTTCTTGATGCATCCGTCAGCCATACGCTCCACGTGCTGGTAGGCTGGCGTCAATTCCTTGAAATGATACATTTGCCGCATCTGACTCATGGCTTCTTGAAAAGTGCGGAAGGCGTTGTCGTTGTGATCCATATAGAGAACTTTAGACACTTTAATCCCCCTCTAAATCAATGCCATAGTCCCAAATCCCAACCCACCAAATAATTCCAGTACCACCACTCCCGCTTCTCGGAAGAGATTTTCCATCCGGATAGTCGCTTGAGATATAAGCTCCACTTCTGGCATCAAATTTAACACTGAAGTGACTGGATAAGGCACAGGTCGCAACTCTTGCGGGCCACGTTCCATGTTACTCACCGTTTCCAATTGCGCCATCCTGTTTGTCTGCCAAACCAATGATAGCGGCATGTTGATGCTGGCGTAAGCTTCTTCCTCCCTCTTCATTAAGTTGTCATAGAATACTGGATACCCGGTGGTTGCACAGCAGTCTAGGATCCCATAACTTGCTGCACCATGGCAAACCATCTTCACAGGAATGTCTCCTGCTGGTTGCTTATCCGTTTGCTGGTAGGTCACCTTTTGCTTCCGCACATCGATAAGCATGCCCAAGGGAATCAGTGCTTCTGTTCCCAGTAGTATGTCATAGTTCTTTTCTTCTGTCACGATGCATTCGATCCACAATGACGCCTCCTCAGGTTTCCTCGAGTATACTGTGAGTTTCACAAGCTTGCGGGTGATCCCTTAAGATTTGGAAACTTGCGCTGATGCGGTCCTCAACTGGAAAGGGCTGTCTTTTAGATTCCTTGCAATCAATCCTAGAGCTTTCACAACTCGTTTTCCCAGGATGACTAGTTGTGCGCCCGTGTTCAATGAATTGTTGGGGGCAGCCCAGTTGTTGAACTTCAATACACCCTCTTTATTCAACACTCTTACAGTGCTGAAATTCGCAGGCAATGAGGCGCTATTCGCACCTTCCTCAGCCGTATCCAGCTGTCGCTTGGTCTCTTCGACCGTGAAAGGCAATGTAATATGCAAGTCAACAAGTGAGATCATAGGTGTATGCTGAATCCGGTGTTCCACCAGAGCTTTCAGCTTATCCAACGAAAAATCGAACGTGCGTGACCCAATCCTGGCTTGGCGTAGCTGAGCGATCTCCTTTTCAACTAGGGTGATCCGAAAGGTCTGTGGAAGCTTCCCAGCGTTCTTAGGCACCAATTGGTCATGATTTGCCCACTCATTGGCTATTGCAGTCGTTACCTTTTTCAGGCATCAACTTCTTGCCTTTGAGACGGTTTTCTCTGCCACATCTGCATCATAGTAGACATTGGGTGTATTTAATTTTGCAAATTGAGCTTTTAACTCAACAATCTCATAGCATCAAACTCATGATTGCCCTTGTAATCACCAGAGTTATCCTTTCTTTTCTTTTTACCCTTTTGCCTCTTTCGTGGCAGCATAAGCCCATGGTGGCTTTAAATTTGGATTCTTAGACCAACACTCATCTTCCGAGTGTCCCTTTTTGCTGCAATGTGGGCAAACTTACCCTTTGCTAGCAAATAGTTGCTTAGCATCCGGGTACAGACAATCTCTCTTTTGATGTCCTGATTTTCCGCAATTCCAACAATCTTTTGCTGTCCTAGCAATGTTGGCGTGCTTAGCAAACCTATTGAAAGACCCGCTCTTCTTCTTAAACTGAAATTCAGAGCTGTTGGCCTTAGGAGGAGAGATTCTTCCTTTTTCTCAGGAGCCATAGGCATCCCGAAAGTCTCCTTGTACCAGACTTTACCTTCCTCGACATTGCGTGCTATTTCAACAGCTTTGTCGATGTCCCAGTCGATTCCGCGTCTTGCAGATAGATGTGGCCTGACTTCACAATCTGTCTCCTTGCCCAAGCACAACATAAACTTGTCAGCCACAATCCTGGGCTCGTAGATTCCTGCCTTTTTGGCAAGATCTACTAATCTGGACTTAACCTCCATTGTTGTCTCATTCTTCTGACGGACAAAATGCACATACCGGTGCACCTTAAGACTGTGATCCTAAGAAAAACGCTGCTCAAGCAACTTAAAGAAACGACGCAAACAGTGTTCAAGATCCAACTGGTTATCTCCAACTTCCATATCCCTGCGACAAATAGCCAAAGCTTCCGCCTAACTAGCCTCAATGGTAGCACTGTTGCCTTGCTGCCCAGTAAATAGTGCAGCCCTGCGTGTTACTCTATCCTGGGCATTTGCAATCATTTCAGACACATATGCACACACTCTACGCAATTTTGCGACGGACCCGACATCATTATCTGGAGAGGTCGTTCTTTGTTGACCCCCGGTAAGGTGTCACATGGCCTCAGTAAGCTCTTTTGTTAGTGCAGCTAAGTCTACGCTCTCGACAGGTGCGGCAGGCACTGCTCTCCCCGACGACAAAGCGGACAAACGGGCTTTCCCAACCTCTTTCTGAAATTTTAAATCCCTTGCTTTCTTTGGCTCTCCAGATGCCCATTCCTGGGTAAGGTCCTCATCCTTCCGGAATTGACGATAGAGTAGCAAGGCATCCTTGTCCAAGTATTGAACCTGACTTATGAATGCAACAGACTGTGTGTATGAGACATCATTTTGGATCTTCTCAAAGAAGTCCACTCAATAGATCTCATCAAACTCTTCAAACATGAGACTATTTTCGCCAGATTGTCTGCTAAAGCATTTCGTAGGCAGCTTGAACTTAGAATTTTAATCCCTGTCATTACCAGCCATTTCTACAGGTGACCAGGACTCACTGACTCTTACCCACGCGTCTTGTTCTCTGCTCAAATCAGGTGCAAATAAACGTGCGTTATAGGGATTCTCATCGTTTGCAGAGATATGGCGAGGCTCGTCTCCCAACGGCCGCTCACTCCACGGGTTGTCAGACCGCTCAGATGTCTCACTTCTTCGTGGACTTTGGTTAGAATCAGAGCTTTCTGCAGGCTCCATAGGATGATAGATCTTACCACTCCTCAACCGCATGTACAATTGAATTTCTCCGGGTCCTCTTCCAGGTTAAGCTCCGGCAGTCTTCACAAGGTCTCAATCCCCAATTTTCTTAGGAACTCTTGTTCACCTGAACCACTCAATTGAAGTTCTCAAAAGTAGGACAGACGTGCCCTATTTCCAAATAGGCTTTCGCCAAAGTTGACGGTTTAACCAAGTGAACAAATTTGTAGTTTGCAAAAATTACGTCTAAGCAAATTAACACACACACACAGCACCAGTGTTCATAGGAAATCGCCCACCAGGGCTTTCGCTTAACTTTCACTGAGTCACAGCTTACAAAACTCTGAAAGTATGGCAACTATGCTAGCCTGGTTTGAGCACTTCGCCCAACACTGCGCCTTAGCAATTCTTATCGTTGGCTAGGCTCACTCACTTCTTCACTAAGAGTGCTCCTGATTAATTCCGCTCTTGCTTTCAATAATTTGACAATAGAGACTTCTAAGAAATTAGAAACTAACACAGCACTCACCATTTTATGTGCTCTCGCACGCTTGTGGTGTCCGGGTCCAACTTTACGCTAGTAATCCTTGCTACTTTCTATCAGAGATCCCTTCTTGAGAACTCCTTAACTCTAACTTTTCTATGATACAAAGAAAGGATCTTCGACCGTCGGCTGGAGATGCCTCCTTGGCTCTCCCGTAGCCTTGGGAATTCCCTTCACCTTCGCGCCCTTCTCTTTTATTCATCTCTCACTCTTGGCTCCTTCTGCTGCCTTGGCAAACGTACGCGGCAAGAATGAGATGAGATTGTGCAACGCTTGTGCCTTACTCGGGCACCACGCATGCAGGCCTCTCCCTCTCTCTCGAGTTCCAATGCTGCGTCACACCCCTCACACAACACATGCATGCAATCTTGAGTTTATCACTCGAGCGTCTTAACCTCTTGGTTAGCATGCAAGCCTGGGCAACGTCGCAGCCCATGTCCCTTGGGTGGCTGCTTAAGTAGTGGCAAACTCGGCCCAAGTCCAGCGACAAAGATCGCCATCCAGTCAGCGCTTCTGACTCGGCAACTTGTGCATGTCTGCAGCATGGTCAGCTTCGCAGCTGACTTGGCATTTCCTCCCGGCTCTTCAGCCTAGTCAGCTTCGCAGCTGATCTGTCAATTCTTGCAGGCCTAGCTTAGTCAGCTTTCCGGCATACTGGACTGTGAAACCCATTCACCTCTGAGCGTCGGGTTTGACCTCACTTCTGGTCAAGTTCACTCGTCGTCTAAACTAGTGCTGACCTGTCGGTGGTCAACTGATGGGACTGAAGTCAGCGCTGACTTCTGACCCTGGGCGGGTCGTGACTTGTGCTGCGGCACCGTCAGACGGATAGCAGTCGCCACAACCAGCCCTTACTGTCCATAATGTCATTTCACTTATACGAACTGATATTCATACTTGTCGGTTGCATTAGAACCTGCGCCTGTTATGGAGCCACCTTAGAAATTGCCGCATGTGCGGATGCTGGCGGATGCAAGATCGCGCGGCAATACATCGGTGACCGCAATTAGGATCGATCCCAATCTGCGTGTTTACTTCCAAATTTTCGTCTTTGTCTTAAAGTCGGTCGCAGTGAAATGTGCGCCTTTTACAGAGCCACATTAAGAGACTCCACGAATGGATGCAAGATTGGATCTTCAAGCAAAGAAGCCTAGTCGTGAAGCAAATTTTTTGATCTAGCTGTCTAGTGTCACAGACCATCTTAATTGCTTGAAGTGGTGCTGCAGGATCAGCGTGTACAATGGTATATTTAATCTTCTTAGAGCTGCGTTTGGATCGATAGGCTGCTGAAACCCGAGGAAGACCGAATATTGATGATCATTTCCCTTGCTCTGCCTGTGAAGGACTGTTGCTCTCCGTTTTTCATAGTCAGCAGCTAGACGGGCTCCGGACTGCCTTATTGTTGACAACAAAATGCCAGAACCTAAGGTTCTTTGACCTGTTTCGGTGCGGACGAAGTACACTTCAGTATGGCTCTTTCGACACCTGCCTCAAGTGAGCCTGTGGGTCAGACAAATGCCGCCCGAAGTCCGGCGTCGGCGTCTGAGCTAGACGTCGAATCTGGGACAAGCTCTTCGAATGGTCCACCTACACTCGTGCTTCCCTTCCACAGCAGTCCAAAATACACCTCTGCCCCGTCCAGCTCATCAGTTCCTCAGGGCAAAGCGCATGACCACGGCTACCACCCACCCTCGCCTCCAACTTTTGGCCTCTCCTCTCCCTCTCGTGCAGCTGCTCCAGTGCCTCCGCCAGCAAGAGCCCAGCAGGCTTCTAGAAGTTCCCAGCAGTCCACGTCCTCAGAGTCGGTAGTCATATCCCCTGTTCTCGCCCTAGATGCTTACTCTGTCCCGAGCCTATCCCTCCCTTCGCCTGTCCCCCGGGGCCCTCCGTCGTTCTTTGAGGGAGACGATGGTGCTGCTGGGCCGGGGGTGTACGGCACGGATCTATCGGAGGACAATCTCAACGGTGCTGAGACATCGGAGCCATTTGTGCAATTCACTGCCAGCTTGGTACGCCCCTGTCCGACCATGGCTACCATGTCGCACCCCCTCCCCTGCCCTACCCCTCCCTCCGGTGTCCTGACCAGCTCTAGTGTCAACACATATGCACACATGCACGCACGCACGCACGCACATACGCAGGCACGCACACACCAGGCACACACGTGCACACACACGCAGACGCACGCACACGCACTCACATACGCACACGCACACGCGCACACTCACGCACACGCGCGCGCGCGTGCGCACACACACACACACACACACACACACACACACACACACACACGCGCGCACGCACAAACACACGCTTACATGCATGCACGTACTTTGAGGTGACACGCACGCACGCACACCACGGCCGACGCCGCCCGGCGATGAATCAGCGAGTAACACTACGAAGCAAGCTGCAGTGGCTGCTGCCATGGACGCGCGCCCACCTTACCTGCAGCCTGCACATATGGGACGCCCGCTCCGCTCTCACAACCAGCACAGTGCGCGCCCCAGCATGCACGCCAGCACGCGCGCCAGCTGGCATGATGGATGGAAGCCTGCAACAGCTCCCTGTGTGTCGGCGCCTCTCTCTCCCCTCCCTTTCCCCGTCGGCCCAAGACTCCCGAGCGCGCCTGCGCAGGCACGCTCGCGAAGTTGGACCGTCCTCTGGCGGCTGCAGCCAGAATGTCTACAACTGTCGCCTCCTGCCTGCTTGCCAGCGTGTGTCCCAGCCTCCATCATGCCGCTGACATTGACATCAACAACGGCAGTGGTGCTGCTGCTGCTTCCTTTGCTGCGGCTCCTGCTGCTGCTCCTGCTGCTGCCCCTGCTGCCTCTGCTGCTGCTAATGCGGGTGCTCCTGCTGCCCCTGCTGCTGCTGCTGCTGCTTTGCGAGTGCGGCAGGTGCACAACGAGCGGCGGGTCACCAACACGGCCAGCCTCGGGGTATTCGGCGCGCTGCTCTCGCCCGTGTGCGAGCGCGCCGCCCCTCGCCCGCCCGCCATCCGCCGGCGGCCCCTCCAGTGCGAGGCCTGCGGCGCCTACTCCAACCTGTACTGCGCGCTCGTGCCGCACACGGGCGAGTGGCGCTGCGTCTTCTGCGGGCGCGGCAACTTCAGCCAGGGCGAGTACATGGTCGCGCGCGGCGAGGGCTTCGGGCAGTGGGCCGAGCTGGGGTGCCGCGTGGTGGAGTACACCGATGCAAGCGCGCGCCGGCTCTCGACGGCGTCGGAGGCGGCGGCCATGGGGGCGCCCACTGTTCTGGTGGTCGACGAGAGCCTGGATGCGCAGCCCATGCGGCAGCTGCAGGCGTCGCTGCTGGTGCGTGCCGCCTCTCCCTCTTGCTCTCTCTCTCTCTCTCTTTCTCTCTCTCTCTCTCTCTCTCTCTCTCTCTCTCTCTCT
>WELA01003517.1:308500-344729 GCA_009602735.1 Mesotaenium endlicherianum
CCCCCCCCCTCCCCACATGTGTGTATGTGTGTGTGTGAAAATGTGTACACATGCATGTCTGTCTTGGGTGGGGTGCTGGCCCAGCTAGGTTTGGGGTTTGAGGTTCTACATCACACGACGGGTGCGGTGCTTGGCAAGAGAGGCAGGGCGGAAGGGAGAGGGGGAGATAGGAAAGTGGAAGAGAGGAAAGGAGGAAGGAAGAGAAGAAGGGGTTGTGGCAGGGACCAACACTGACAGGTGGCACGCAGCTCTATCGGCAAGCGCATCCATCCACTTCCCAGGCAGATCACGCCTTGAAGGCAATCTGGCACTCTGCCTTCCTTGCACGATGCGGCAGGGACACGCCGTGTCGTCCTCGTGAGCGAGGGGAACGGGGAGTGAGCGAGCAAGGATAGGTGGCAGGTCCAGGGCATGAAAGCGAAGAGGTTGAGGGTGATGACGCCGTTGACGATGATAATGATGGTGCCGGTGACGATGATGGTGCGAGTCTGGGACCAGTCTGACCGAGGGGGAGAGGAGCGGGGGGAGAGGGACGGCTGCGGGGCTGCAGGACCTGCTGGGCAGCCTGCCGCCGTCGCTGCGCATCGGCATTGTCACCTACGGCGCCAGCGTAGCCGTCTACGACGTGGCGCTGCCAGGTGTCGCATCCGCCGACGTGCTCCCGGGCGGCGCCCCCCTGGGGCCCGCCTCCCTCAAGGCCCTGCTTTACGGCACAGGCACCCACGTGGCGCCGCTGCACGCGTGCCTGCCAGTGGTCCAGGGCATCGTCGCGTCTCTGCGGCCCTACCGGGGCGGCCTGCCAGTTGACGAGCGTGCGCGCGCTATGGGCGTGGCCATCCAGGTGGCTTTGGCGCTTGTGCGTGGGCCCGCCTCCGAGCTCCCCCGCAGCCCGATGAAGCGCTCGGGCGGCATCAGCCGCGTGATCGCGTGTGCTGGCGGCCCCCCCACGCACGGGCCCGGGGGGGTGTCTCTGGCCGCCACGGGGGCAGCGCCGGCGACAACGGAGGAGCAGGTGTACGAGCACAGGAGCGCCGTCAAATTCATGGAGGGCCTGGGGAGGGAGGCCCGCCGGCTGGAGACTGCTGTCGATGTGCTGATGTGCTGTGGCGCGGCGGCGGCGGCGGGCGGCGGCGCGGGCAGCGGGGGCGTGTGNAGGAGTCGCAGGAGCAGGTGCGCGACCCCGCCACGGAGCAGCCCTTCCCGGAGGACCGCTCGAGCGTGCTGGAGATGCTGGGCGTGGAGGACGGGCTGGGGCTGGCGCTCAGCTTTGAGCTGCTGCAGGACGTGCCGCACCCCTTCCTGCACTTCCAGTTCGCCACCTCCTACACCAACCTCCAGCAGCTGGGTGCGCACACACGCTCGCGCGCGCTTGCGCTCTCTCTACCTCACTCTGCCTCTCTGCCCACCGCTCCTCTGGTCAGGTTGGGGTTTGGAACTCGGGTTTAGGGGTTCCCGTTGGCGCTCTGGCCCTCCACCACTTGCCCGGCGTGCGCACACTCCCTGTCTGTGTGGCGTGCTTCCTCTCCCCAGCAGCGTGGTTGTCTCTGCCTGTGCTGTGCTGTGCAGATGAAGGGGCTGGTCTGCCTGCTGCCTGCCTGGAGCCTGCGAGTGCATACGACTGCATCGTCATCATTCAAGCTCAGCAGTAGAAGCAGCAGCCTAGATAGAGCTTAACATTCAAACTTACATACCGCCAGTTAGCGCACGGGCGGGCAGGCAAACAGGCAGGCAGGCTGGCAGTTGGTCTGCCTGGCCTGTCAGGCAGCTTGGCTGCAGTAGAAGAGCTCTAAGTGAGCGCGCTGTCGAAGGTGGGGGCGGTGGGATGCCTGCAGGCGTGGTGCGCGTGGTGACGGTGCGCGTGCCGACAACTGGCAGCGTCACGGCGTACCTGCAGGCGGTCGACCAGGAGGCCGCGGCCGTACACATCGCCAAGCGCACGCTGCTGCTGGCGGAGTCGGCGGCGGGCGCGCGCGAGCAGCGCCGCGTCGTCGACGACCGCGTCAAAGACCTCGCCAAGCGCTTCGGCGCGCCGGCTCTGCCCGGCACCCGCCTCCTGCGCTTCCCCAAGGAGCTTCCCAGGTGTGCTTCTTGCTACCCGCTACTGCTACTGCGCCCCAGCTGCTACTGCAGCTCTCATCCTCTCCCCTTCCTCTCCGGCCCTCCTGCTCCCTCTGCCGGCCCCCCTCCCTTCCCCCTTCTCCTACCCCTCCCCCTTGCCCTTCTGCCCTCCCCACCCTTCTTCCCCCCTGTCCGCCCCTCTGGCTCCTTGTCCTCCTACTTCCGTTCCTCTTTTTTTGACACCCCCACCTGCTCCCCTCTCCCTCCCCTTCCCTCTGTCTCCTACGCCTCCCTCCTTTCCCACTAATTCAATTCTCCTCGCGGCCAGCACCAGGGGAGGGGGCTGGGCGGACAGGGCCGGTGAGAACGAGCAGGGGGGCTGGCTGGCACACGCGCAGTTGAGGAGGTTCCAGCCCTCCATGTGGGGAGGACGTGTAGCTGCTTTTCCTTGCGCTGCGAATTATCTTGGGGAAGCAGCGTGCAGAGGAGGGAAGCCCTGCCCCCCTGCCCCCCGCTCCCTTCTCTTTCTTTTGCTGCTGTGGAATGTGGTGGTGTGGGGAAGTGAGCATCACTCAGGTGGGTGGGTGCGCTGGAGGGAGTGAGAGCCCTCCGCCTGCTCTTCGAGGTGTTTCCACGCAGGGAGGGCACACAGGTGTCAGCTCCAGAGATTGCGCTCCCGTGCTTGGGGGCGTGCACGTGCTCTCTCGACGGGGCCAAGAGAGCTTGCAAGTGTCACATCTCAATTGTTCCTTACGAGACGGAGGTGCTCGCTGCTGCGTTTCGGGTAGGGTAAAGGAGGGTAGGTAAGTATAGGTCAGGGTAGCGCGGGGCCTTGCCGCCTCCTGGGCTGGCTCGTTTGCCGCGCCCAGGACTCGCCCCTGGAAGAAAGCGAATGCGATAGCGACCAGGGGCGGTTGCTGCCTCGTGCCGTGCCTGCACATGCATCTGAGGGGGATGGGCGCGGGCTCACACGCGTACAGGCGTGCACAGGAGCTTGGCTCGCACGCGCTCCCTTTGGTGTGCACGCTCTTCTGTGTGGGTGCGCGCACTTGTGTGTGTGTGCGCGCGTGTGTGTGCCTGTCTGTGTGGATGCGTGCATGGGCGCGTGTGTGCGTAGGTGGGTAGGTGTGTGCGCGTGTGCGTATGTCTGCGTGTGCGCATGCGCGCGTGCCCGTGGGTGCCTGTATGTGTGCGCCTGTGCATGCACGCCCCCTCATCCCCTCAAATTCAATGCTAAGACGGGTGGATGGCAATGCACGCATGCTCCTCAGGCTGGCGGAGGCGCTCTACCACCTGCGGCGGGGGCCCCTGCTGGGTGGCGAGGCGGGCGGCGGCAGCGCGCACGAGGAGGACGAGCGCGCCATGCTGCGCAGCCTCTTCCTGCGCGCCACGTGTGAGCAGGCCCTGCCCATACTGGTGCCGCGCGTTTTCCTGCTCGCGCCGCCGCCGCCGCCGGGGGAGGGGGGCGCCGCCAGGTTCGCGGAGGTGCCGCCCTACGACCTGGCGCAGCAGCCTCGCGCCGCGCTCGTGCTGGACCACGGCACCGATATCTTCACCTGGCTGGTGCGCATCAGCAGCAGAACCTGCTCCTATCGCCCTAGCTCACTTGCAAGACCTGCAGCCCGCTTGACTTGGGTCTGGAGCGGGGGCGCAAACGTGTGGGCGTGGACGTGGGCGCGGGCGGGGGGTGGGGAGGGGGGGGAGAGAGGGTCAAGCATTAGCCCAACTACCAGGCCCATGCTGCCAGAAAAGAAGCGCATGAGATCTGTTGTTGAGATGCTGCATTTTGCCCCTTGAGGGTATGGGTGTTGTCTGGGCATTCTCCTCATGTGTTGCAGACTGAGATGCTCGCGCTCTCTCGCACAAAGCAGTCTCTTATTCTCGAGGCACTCTCTTCCTATTGCGCTCGTCAGCTCCTCACATCGGCGGTGGAGGCGCCTGCAGCGCTGGTGGGCCCTGGTGGGCCCCGTGTCATGGGCGTGCAGTACCATGCAGCACACCTTTGGGGGTGCAAAGTGCGAAGGAGCCAGGCAGCCGCCGCTAGGAGCTCGCCGAGGGGTTCCCCTCATGTCGCAGCAGGCAGGGATAGTAGCAGCAGCAGCAGCAGCAGCTGGTTCCTGGCTCTGCTCTGCTCTGCTTGCCCTGCTGCTTCGTCTATACAGGGAAGCGCTCTGGCTGGGACTAGGGCCAAGGTCTATCCATGGCTGGACTGGGGCTGGGGTCAGATGAGGGTCGGATGTGTAGGCTTGAGGCGTCGGTGGGGGCCAGGCTGGCCGCTTGGGCTGGAAGTAGGGCTTGGGCAGAGCTAGGGCTAGGGTTGAAATCAGGATTACTATTGGAGCACTGCTGCTGCTGTTGCTGCTGCTGCTGCTGCGGCGGCGGCGGCGGCGTGGTTGTGCAATCTTCCTTGTGCCGGTGTCTGCCTTGGGGCACATGGGTCATTTCAGATGTGTGCGCACTCGCCAGTGAGAGTGGTGCCTGGTCACAAGGAGCATGATTATTTGTGCACTGATGCTGCTCTCTCTGTGTGAGTGTGTGTGTCTGTCTCTGTGTATGTGTGTGTGTGTGTGTGTGTGTGTGTGTGTGTGTGTGTGTGTGCACGCTTGCGCGTGTGCCACCCGCCATCGGTGGAGCAGGGTGCTGAGCTGGCGCGAGATGGGGCCGCCAGGGAGACCGCGGAGCAGGCGTGCGCGGGCCTCGCAGCGGAACTCTCAGCCGCCCGCTTCCCGGCCCCGCGCCAGCTCGTCGCCCGGGTACGTCGCGCTGCAGCCTCCCGCCCTGCCTCACAGAGAGATCGCTTGTCAAGAGAAGATTCTCCTCGACCCAAGCCCTCTTTGAGAGCCTGGCACTGCTTGGTTCCTCGCTTGCCATGTGTGCACTCCCTGGCGCTGCTCTCTGCCAGACATACTGGACACGCCTCAGCGAGTTTGGTAGGGGGTCGGTGAGTCGTTCAATCGATGGGTAGTGATGGGTAGTGTATTGGTCAGCCTGCTGGGTTGGTGGTCAAGCACCTCTGCGTGTTGTGTGTAGCATTCAATCTCTTCGCCCGCCACCTGCAGCGGGGAGGAGCACATGGCTGGGGGCTTGCGGCCGGGCCGCGGCCTCCAAGGAAGCGGCTGTGGCTAGTCCTTCTCTGTGTGCACACTCCCCCGCACGCGTGCGCTTGTGTGTGTGCATGCGGGTCTGAGAGCGTGCGTGGCGTGTATGGCGTGCGCGCGCGCCCTTGCGGTGATTGGAGCGTTTGGCACACTCTAATGGATGTGAGGGGGGTGGCTGCTGCTGTTGCTGCTGCGGCGGACATGTGGATGTATGGGCGGCGGGGCGTGCAGGAGGGGACCTCAGCGGCCAATCACATCGCAGCGAGACTTGTGCCGGCTCACAAGGATGCACCCTCGGATCAGGTGGGTTGACGGCCTGGGCTTCTTGCCCCTCCTCCCTTCCCTCCTCTTCTTCCCCCATCTTCGTCCCCTCCCCTTTATCTCTTGAACCACCGGGACTCACTTGTCCCGCCAGGCCTCCTTGTTTTGCCCGCCAGTTCTTCTAAGCACGTGCGGTCTCGAGCATGCAAAGTCCTGTCGGCACCAGCTTCTTCGTTCTGCGGGAAGGGAGCCCGGCGTGTACAGCCCTGATACGAGCTTTGAATGTGCGGGTATATGCGGGGATATGCGGGGATATGTGTGAGCCGTGCTTACGATGGGTGGAGCTTCTTGTGGGAGAAGATGCTGAGCTGTCGCGTATGCACGTATTTGAATCAGCATGTGCTGTGTGGTGCACCTCGATCTGGTTGCTTGTGGCGATACATGGAACTACATTGTTTGTTACTTTAAGGGCGCGTGCGTCGTCTTTTGTGTTAGGAACACACGCACAACCTGCGTGAAGGAGAAGGCCTCGTCTTTATTTCATCGCACTCTTTTTCCCTCCCGTTGCAGGAGGCCTGGTTCCCGCAGCTGGCACAGCTGTCGCCGGAGGAGCGCTCCAACTTGAGAGCCAAGTTTGTCCCCACCGATGACCTCAGCTTTTTGGAGTGGATGCGGGGCCTGCGATTGGCACCATACTGAGCAAACGTCACTTATACCTTCTCGCACTTCGAGTTCGAATGGTTTGCGCTACAGCTCCGGCTCTTCCTCACGCAAGTACTTGTTCACAGAAATGACTCGAGCAGCCGCGACAAGCCACGACAGACTAAGAGCCATTGCTCCTCTATAGTGATGGTCCTCAGATGCAGCCCGCACAACCTTGACCTGGCCTACGGACCAGACGAGGTGGTACCCTAAGACTGCGGGGACAGCTTGTGGTGTTTTTGAGGGTTCGACATATTTTAAAGAGGTCAAATTTGTTGAAATGGAGGGGGTGTGCCCATAGGTAGAGTTGTGCAAGTAAGGTCTACGGCCTACAACCCAAGTAAAGGAATTAGATGTAAATAGCGTGGCTAAAAGCCGCAGCATACGACGTGCAATTTGTACTGTCTTTTTTGTGAAGAGCAAGATCGTTACTCGGGACAAATCTCACCAGGATCGAGAAAGTTCGGAAGAAAAAGCAACGTGAAGTTAGAAGTGAAAAAAACACCAAGAGTAGCATCAGGCCGCATATACTCGTACAGAAACATTGATATGTTGATGATCATGATGAGCAAAGGATTCTCATTTTATTCTCCTGCGGTCCATTCATCAAGAACCTCCTCCTCCTCAACTAAGCAGACCTAACAACCACTTGTTAGCTACATGCACCTCTTGGACATATCTTGCTGCTTTGGAACACGGGGCTGCTAGAATGCATTAACTATCTGGGTTGTGCCAATTACTCCCTGCCATCACCTGCAATTACCATGGTTTTACTAATTCTGGAGGCCACCTTCATCGTGAGTGACATTCATTGGTTTGCACATGACAAGAGCTTGGAATCCTTACAGCTCATCGTGCAGGCCACCTTCAAAGGCACACCATATAGATTGTGAAACACCACTATGCCACACTTCATAAACAAGGAGGCATATAGTCATGTAATTGTACAAATATATTGGAGATGACTGCCTGCATGGCAGATAGTACCCTCTAGTGGAGAGCACATTGGATTATAGAAATGTATAAAAGTGACCATTCGTGGCCTATATACACACACATTGTTCTAAGTGTGATAGTACTGCATTGTCCACCTTCATCTTCATGTAACTGTGACAAGCTTCAGAAAATGTGTGGTCATATGTTATTCGGAAAAAAACACTTCATAAGCACCATCATCAGTTGCAATTTATGAGTGGAACTTTCCCACGTCTCAAGAGAAGTGTCTCCAGGCAAGCGTTCAAGATCCTTCATTACCTTCAGGTGCCACACAACAACGTCATCACGTCCTATAAATTTCTGCAGGCCGTGTACATTGCCTTGGGTACACAACAATCAAAAAAAGGGGAGCACCATCTATGGGGAAGAACTGCCTAAGACACCTGGTGGAGTTGTCATCGTGAACTCAAAGAGAAGAGGCAGGTTAAGCCCAACAAAACTACCTATAACAGCTGGTGGGGTAGTCCTGGCAAAAGCAAGAAGTGATGCTCCACCTCACAGAAGAAGGTGGACTATAAGCCTAAAACCTCCAATCCATCCCTGTAAGACATGGCGGCAGCGACCGCTCCAGAACCTACACTCCCGGGCTGCTTGGCTGCTCTGGGCATTGCAGCAGCAACTTCAAATCTGAGGCCACCAAATGTGGGAACAACCACCAGCTGGCTCTCAGCTAGTGCTGGTCACTACCTGCAAAGAGCTCAGCAGGAAAGGGAGTCAGACCTCCATGCTCCGTCATGCTCGACTTCAGGAACAAATGGCATGCCCCCCTAAGTGCACGTACAGAACAGCCAAGCCTCTGCCTACTTCAGGAGGATTACGGATTGAGCAGTCGTATTTTAATGCAGACAAGCGCACGGTGGCCTTTGGAATCTGGCTCTACGTACATGGCTAAATGTCGCCAGCTGGCTTTCCTTGAAATGTCGTGTGCGAGACTTGCTAGATGCCTCCTCCTCCCCTACACCCTCTGCTATATGCCAGAAGCTCAAAACGACTAGCTGCCTCCTTATCGCGCTTTTACCCAAATACAGGTCAGCAGTGCTCAGCTTAGGATTTGTTTGCTAGAAGCTCTGTGCAGCATTGGGGCAGGTAACTCTCCTTCCACCTGCACAAAGAACTCATGACAAATCAAGTAACAGAAATTAGTGGCTCTGCACACACGACAGCAGCTTGGGAAAACATACTCCCAAAGCGTGTAACTTTGATGTCCCCTCTAACTTGGAGCTTCAACAGCAAGTTTTCAGGAAAAACTTGGCAGCCTGAGAAGAGGTGTTAACATAGTCACGAAACCTGAACTCATGCTTGGAACTTTACGACTTAAAAACCTCGCCAAAATAACAAACCTGCAGGTGGACATGTACAGGATAATACAATGACGCAAAATGTGAAGGCACATGAGCCATCGCAAGTCTTGTTTTCAGGCAGTGGGCGTAGGTTGTTCCTCTGACACACAGCTAGTCATTCACATCCTGCAGTGATATTCCAAGTCAGACAACACCCAACTGCGGGGACACAATGAACCTTCCATACACTAGATTCAGGTGCTCATGCAACAGGCGTACATCGACGCCTTCCACCGTCAACTTTTGTTAACAGCAACACTTCCATCGCCAGCGGGAAAGCAGGAGCTGTAACTTACAACTTAATCATGTTCCCTTTCAGCGTCACCTTCACCTTCGTCACTTTCAGCTTTTGAGACATCTGCGGTACCTGCCTCCTTCAGTCTCTTGGCAATCTCATGAGCTGTATTAAATACCCCATTGGTTGGCTTGTTGCATACGTAACAGTTCTTGTTCCTTGCATTGTGCTGCACATATGCAACAATTTGTTACAAAAGCACAAATCAGCACTTGCCAGCAGCAAATAAAGAGTATGCATCCTTGCCAACGTAAAACAATGATAAGACACGATAGACAGCCTAAGATAACCCATCATAAAAACTTTGAACCAGACATTGCTGAAGCAGCTGAAAACTCAGGACAACCAAGAAGCATGCTAAACCTGCGCACAGCCACGGGTTTTGAAAAGGCACACCGCGTTGCAATTTCGCAAAGGCAAAAGTGTCCTAACAAAGAATCAACGGTGGTAGACGTCCTGCTATTTTCCACCCGTATGATCATCAACTTACAATTGTTCCAGGAGGGTCAGGACCTCCTACAAGCTGGTTAGAGACATGAATGACAAAAGCGACATGTACAAGCCGCAGAGCAGATAATATCATACCTTTAATGCACAGTGTTCACAAAAGTAATGCTTGCACCTCGTGACAACTGGTTCAACAAAGGGCTTCCGACATATAAAGCAGGCAAAAGGCAGCTCCTTATCATCGTCTGAATCCTCTTCTTCAACTCCCTCGCCTTCCACAATGCCCCGAGCAAGCAGTTGCTTCTTCCTTTTCTCCTTCTCATCCCAATCCTTTTCTAACTGCCAACCTGACTTGTAGTCGCCTCTGTCATGCATGAACTTGCAGGCATCACCATAACCACAGTACCCTGTCTCCTTATAGTCCTTACATATATCTGGTTGGTAGTCAAACCTAACTGAATAACGTATATGCTGAGAGGCTCTTAAGGGTCCATGAGCTCCAGACGATTTTTCACTAGCAACTGTATGTTCCCGCCTGAAACCTGCAGTGTGATCCTTGTACCCATGCACACCCCGGTATATGTTGTCTTCTGATTTATTTCCATTTAAGGCCTCCTCAGCCTGCTTCAGAACCCTTTCTCTTATGGCTCTTGCATCTTTGTCATACTCAGTCTCAGTCTCCAGAACAGCTGTCGCTCGGCTGTCATTTTGTGTCTGAACTTGCCTAGATGACTCATATGCAAAAGCCGGCCTTTTCTCCTCCACTACTACTTCACCCTTCTTAGTAACGCCCGTCCCTGTACTGAAGCTCATACTTCCCTCTCCAACTCTCTGAATTTTGGATTTCTGAAGGGCAACACCATCTTTGCTCGGCTCTGCTTCATCTTCTACAGGGCGACGTCGCATGTTTTTCCCTTTGAGACTTTTCTTGAAAAAAGAGACGCCTGCAGGCAACCAAAACGGAAACGACTTCAGCATGACTACAAAGTCCTGAACAAGTAAAATTTTGTGCAATAATCATAAACAATCGACTTAAGACGAACATAGAGGATGGCTTGTCTTTGATAGTCTTGGATGAAGGCAGACCTTCTGAAGACATCTCTCCTGAAGGAGGTGCATCTGTGTCAGCTCCCATGGTCTTTCCCAGTACACGCGGCTTCTAAGAAGTTCAAGAAGTAGCCTCGATATCTGAAGTAGTCCTATAATAAAGCTATGTTAAAGCTGCAGACTCAAATTCTCATCGGAACGGGCTGGTGAATTTCCTGACAGCCAGAAGCTCCTTCTGATGCACTAGTGTTTCGTAATCAAGATGAAAATTATTATGAGAGCAACCATGCAAATAAAAATTATGAGGCCTCTTGTCGCTGTCGAGCAAACTGCACTACCATTTCGAACAGTCATATCCAAGCACAAACAATGAATAATTTATCTCTCCAAATATTGTTTTATCTTTTTTCTAAAATAGGAATATATATACTAATCTGTAATCTTTTGTCAATAAATACCGTTTCATTATGACATCAAAATTGTGAATGTAAGAATTCTGGAATTTAAGATGTCAAATATATACAAATAAATACATACTGCACACCATCTCACTTTTACATCTTTATAACTATCAAATTACATCGTTCTCTTCTCAATTCTGGCAAGCGACCCTTCCGTATGACACTTTCCTGCACCAGCCGTTATGGCGGTGCTAAAATCCAAGCGATTAGGCCAAATTTGGAGATGTACACACTTCCGTCGTACATAATCGTCACCGGTGCGCAACAAGTTTCGCTTCAACAAAGACGAATCAGCATGTCGCTTGCCAATTAAAGAGGCAGCAGTTCGTGAATCGAGTGCCTAAAGTAATTTACACCTTGCACATATACAAATCGTGTTATTGAATGAGCACGGTATACAAAATCGTGTTATTGAATCAGCACGGAGTGGCCAGTCTGAGAAGAACGAGCATGTCACGTGCAATCTTTTGTTACGAAAGCCATGAAGAAAGCGCAAGCTAAAGCGCGCAAACATATATACAGCTCCGGTTTGGCGGGATGTGGGGGGAAAGCTGAACCAACCAATGCTAAAAACGCAGGCCAAGTGTGTTGCTTCACTCTCCGGATCATTACCGTTTGTGATTGAGAATAGAATTTTGTCGTCTTAGAAAGTCTTACTGCACCTTTGTCTCCTTGACACTACCAAGGATTGCAGTTGCTACAACTATTAACAACTTTCGATTTATTGACAATTGGTGGAGGAGATTTGGTGATGATTGGTCATCTGAGCTCAGTCTGACTCATATGTCAATGCTTGTTCGTTGCTGCAGCCGCTACCATGCCCTTTCTGTGATAGGATATTCAAACAAGATGGGCGTCTAAAAGAGCACCTGAAGTCCAAGCATGCTGACCAGGCGGAGCAAGACGGTGCAGATGCAGGCAAGCCAGATGTTGGAGCATCCAATGGAGTCACAGCATTACCGCTGCAGCCGGATGCTCAAAAGTCAGTCTATGCTGTCAAGACTCCAAAGGCCCTCCTCAGCGAGTGGTGCCAGAAGAACAAACGGCCAACGCCTCGGTACAAACATGTGAGCTTCCATTGTAGCTGGAGGTAGCAACCAATCATGGTCTTCTCCCGACTGAGAGTGAGAGGTGTGGAGTGGTGTGCCTTGCGTTTGACTGAAGTTTGACTTCAAGCATTAGGCAAGAGGAGGAGTCAAGCAACCAGGGTATGTCGTGCTTTCGCCGCCTGGCATGCCCACCAGCACTCTGCCAGCCAATAAACAAGTCCAGGCAAGACACGAGGCCAGACGCAGTGGCTGAATGTCAGGCTGAGACAGCTGTCAGCTTATACTTCTTCTGCCCGTCCTCCTCTCACGAGTCTCACGGGGCTGACCTCTATCTGCGCGGAGGCGAGGGGGGGCGCAGGTGGAGGTGGAGGGAGGCTTTCACTGCAGGCTGGTGCTGCCAGATCCCAGAGACAGCACCAACGACACCATCATGTGGTACCGGGAGCAGGCTGCTCCGTCGTCGCAGGATGCTCACGATCGTGTGGCTGTCATGGGACTGCACTGGGTGCAGGGTGATCGCAGGTGGGTTGCTGCACTGCTTGTCGCACGACGCGCGTGCTTCACCCCTCTTTCCTCTGACTTGCCACTTGCGGAGATTGGCAGGGGCTCTAGCTTCTGCTTGCTGGAGGAGCCTGGCAGAATCGGGAGCCAGGGGAGCCCCTCCCCCTCCTACCCCACCTTGACTCCTGCTGCTACCACGCCTCCTGCTGTCATTGCTGCTGCTGTTGCCACTGCTGCTGCTAAGGCGGCTGCTGCTGCTGCAAGGCCTGCTGCTCAAGCTGGCTCTTTTGTGTCAGACAGATGCATGCATGCGCCCCAACAGAGGGCGACGAGAGGAGCTGGGTGCATGAGGAGACTTCCGCCCTTGCTGCTCCGCCGTACGCTCTCCCTCCGCCGTTGCCAGACTCTGAGCAAGTGGGCGTGTGCATGTGCATGTGCATGTGTATGTGCGTGCATTGTGTGGGCATGTGTGTGCGTGCGTGCCCGTGCGCGCTGCCAGGCTGGACCGCGTGCTGGGGGAGAAGTACCGGCAGCAGTGGCGGGAGCTGGACGAGGCCAGCGCGGAGCGCAAGCAGCGGGACGAGCGGCGGCGCGAGCGCGAGCAGCAGCAGCAGCAGCGCTGCAAGCGGCTGGGCGCGCGCCGCGAGCTCCAGGCCGTCTTCATGAGCGACGAGAATCGCCGCATCGTCGAGGGCCTCCTCCGCGGGGGCGACGCCGCTGCTGAGCTGGCTCACGGGGAGGGCTCCGCCAGCTCCCTGCTGACGCGGGGCCTGCGGGATGCGGCAGCGGCGGCTGGGGAGGAGGGGGAGGAGGGACCCGGTGAGATGGACGACTGGGATGGCATCGACATGGACGACGAGGATTACGATGACCTGGCACTTGATGCCACGGGGCAGGTGGAGGGTGAGGATGGGGAGGGGAGCGAGGCGGAGGGCGACGGCGAGGTGGAGGGGGAGGGTGAGGAGGTGGATGAGGAGAGTGACGGGGAGGAGCAGGAGCTGGAGCTGGAGGAAGAGGAGGCGGAGGAGGGGGAAGCAGGGTCGACGTCCGACGTGCCGCCCAGTGAGAGTGACGGCGAGCTGGATGACTGGGAGCTTCACGATTCAACGGCGGCAGCATCGGCAGCGGCGGCGGCGGTGGCGGAGGAGGGTGCAGCTACAAGCCAGCCCGGGGGGGCTGCTAGCACGCGAGGCGGACGAGGAGCAGGAGCGCTACGGGGAAGAGGGGGGCGCAGGGGAGGCACAGACCAACAGGTGACGGAGGCGGCAGCCCCCTCCTCGTCCTCCCCAGGATCGGCCGACGCGCTGTGTGCGCAGCTCCTGGGCCTGGGCTTCCGCGAGGCCGACGTGAAAAGGGCCCTGCGCGAGTGCCCGAGGGAGGGCGGCGCGGGCGGCGCACTCGACTGGCTGGTGCTGCACGCGCGCGAGGAGGATCTGCCGGCCCGGTATGCGCCGGACGCGTCCCAGTCCGCCGTGCGCGTGCTCGTGCCGGGGGGGGGGGGGCAGCAGGGGGTGCCCGGGCCCAGGCCCACGGGGGAGCGCTTGAAGCAGGCGGTGGCGCGGCTGCAGGCGTATGGGTACTCGGCCTCGGCCGCCAGCTCAGCGCTGTTCTCGGCCAACGGCAGCGAGGCAGACGCCCTCTGCAGGCTGTACGAGGAGCTGGCAGGTGGCGTCGCGACGGCGGCGGCGGAGAGCAAGGACGGGGGCGGGGAGGGCAGGGGGAAGGGAAGGAGGGCGCTGGCGGCGGCGATGGCGGCGGGGGAGGAGGAGCTGAAGGAGATGCGGGCGGAGGAGCGCGTGGCGCTGGATGCGATCTACGGCGAGGACGCCGTGTGCGTCTCGGACGAACGCGTCGCTCTCCGGCTGCCACTTGGCGCCGACAAGAAGGAAACGCTGACGCTCGAGGTGAGGGCGGACGGGCAGGCGGGCGGGAGGGGGAGAGAGAGGGAGGGGGGAAGAGCTGTGGTTGAGGTGTTCAGTGGGACATTCCTTCACCCTCGCTTCACTCTGTGAGGGGAACACGTAAGTGACCGATGATAACATCGATGTGCTGAAATCAGGGACGCACGCGCACTGGATGCTGCGAACTCTTGAGAGTAGAACTGGACGCTGTACCTCCGTGCACCCAGCGCCCTGCAGCGCTGCTTGTGGGCCTTGCTGGCCGGTCTGTGCGCTCAGGAGCATGGGCGTAGGTGAGGGTGTGACAGCCACGCACGCACACGCACGCACACGCGCGCACCACACGCACACACCTGCACACTCTCACACGCACCCCACCCATTTAACCCCTCGAAGTGAGATCGCTGTGTGGCTGTCTCAGCCTAGCTCTTGTTTTCAATCCTGCATTCAAGGTATTACTTGCTGGTGTGCGCTGCAGGCCTAGGCCCCCTTAATGCACCACCCCCCTCTCTTCCCCTCCCCTTTTGGGTTGGAGTGAGAATTTGAACCCCCTCTTGTTACTCATGTGCCCTGTCGCTGATAGGCTCTCTTCCCCGCCACGTGTCGCTACCCGGAGGAGCCGCCCGTGATCGCCCTCAGCGCCCGAGCACTGCCAGCTGTCGCCCTGCAGAAGCTCACGCAGGCTGCCGCCGCGCAAGCGTGGCGCTGCGCCGGCAGCTGCATGCTGTACGAGATCGCTTGCTCCGTCACCGAGGACGCCGCCGCCATGTGGGCCCTCTACGCCTCACAGGCCCCTCCCTCCTCCTCTGGCCCAGGGCACAGAGTCAGAGCAGGCGGAGCAGGAGGTGGTGGAGGAGGAGGAGGAGGAGGAGGAGGAGCAGGAGGAGGCGCAGGCTCAGGCAGAGCTCACCGCCATGGTAAGGGGCAGCCCGCTCGCAGCAGCCATAGGGACCGTGGCTTCTCCCGCAAGGAGCCCCCCCTCCCCTCAGGCTTTCCTGCCCCCGCCCCTGCCCCTGCCACTTCCCCTATCCCCGCCCTCGCCGCTTCTTCGCTCTCCCTGGCGATCCCGGCGCTGCCGAGGTCGCTCTCGCTCAACAGCGAGGGGCTGGCCTCGCCGCGCACGCCGGGCGGCAAGAGCCCGTACCTGCCGCCCGGCGTGCTTCGCACCATGTCAGGGCGGCTGGCGGAGGAGGCCCTGCTTGCGGCTGTGACAGGTGGCAGTGCCGCCTCGCTCGACAGCACTGGCGGCCTCTCGGGGAGCCCCCTGTCACGGAGCTCCAGCCTGTCTGGGCGGCATGCCGAGGTGCTCCGTGGCAGTGACAGCTGGCACCCGCCCGCCAAGGCCAAGCCTGTGAGCGCCGCGGCACGCGCCGAGAGCAGGCGGTTGTCGGAGGAGTGGACCAGGTGGCGCAAGGAGCCACGCACGCAGGAGATGAGGCGCACGAGAGAGAAGCTGCCGGCCTTCAAGGAGCGTGCAGCGCTGCTGGCGGCCGTCGCCAGGTGTCCAGTCACGGTCGTTTGCGGCCAGACAGGATGCGGAAAGAGCACGCAGGTCCCCCTCCTCTCTCCTCCCTCTTCCTAGCCTCCCCCCCTGCACGCGCCCCCTTTCTACCCAGGCTGGCTGCCCAAACTCTGCCCAAGTCCTGAGCCTGACACCTGGCTGGCCCGACTGGTCGCCTGCTGAGTGGTTGAGTAGCTGATGAGGCATTTCACCTTCTACCCTGAGCCTGGCAGGCTAGCTGATAACTCACCCCCTACCTCCCCAGGCCATGCCTGCCACAGCCAGTTCGCTTGTACTTCAGCTGCTAGTGGCTTTTGCTGTGGAGGAGTCAGCTTTGCCAGCTGGTTGGGCGTTGATTCATGGGCCATACGAAGTGCCTCCACCGTTGCTTCCTCTGGGCTCCAACTATTGCGATGATCCTATCACGGCGGGTACTGTGCGTCACAGGTAGCGGAGGGATGGTGTCCCGTGCCTGACCATTTGTGCTCCCTCCCTCCCTCCCTCCCTCCCCCTCTCTCTTGCCCTCCCTCCTTCACTCCCTGCCTCACTTCCTCCCTCCGCCCCTCCCTTTCTCCCTCCCTCCCTCTGCTTCTCCCCCTCCCCCTCCTCTCCCCCTCCTCCTTTGAGCCTCCTCCTCCGCCCTCATCCGCCTCGTCCTCCTCCTCCGCCTCCTCTGCCTCCTCCTCCTCTTCCTACTCCTCTTCCACCTCCTCCTCGTCCTCCTTCTGCAGTGCATCACCTATGCGTGTACATGTACACTTGATGAAATCGCGTGCACCAATTGAACGTACATGTGTACAAGAGAGTCCTCAGATCAATAGCGAGTCTTTTATGATTTAACTGATTAGAAATATCGACCTTCACTGGAGGATGCGGGCATCCTTGCAGCCCTGACGTAGGACGTCTCTTGCGTGCCAGTTGTTATACTGTTGCACATCCTGATGGGTCTGGTGTCTCACCAACATGATTGGATTTCTGGTTTCCATAAGTCGACCTCCGTGGGCTTCTATGCATCAAGTGGGAGATCAACGATACAAGTCAAGAACAAGTTCTTCCCGCAAGTATGCTTCCCGTCGAGTCGATTCCGTGGGATGATGTGGCTATCCTCGTGCGGCCCTTTGAGCAACTGCCACGTGTCACGTGCACAAGTATGTCCCATGCGTCGTCTGCAGCTCGCCTCCTGCTGCCTGCTGCTCGTCGACTGCCGCTAGCTGCTCGCCTTCTGCACTGCTTCGTGGGCACCAGGTGGCAGAAGCACGCTCTCTCTCGCTGCTACCTTTCTGCTTGCTCCCCCTTCGCCCCTTGCATCCCAGTTGCGCAGTTCCCCGATCGCACCCGGCCGATGATTCTCGTGCATGCCTGTAACAAGAACTTCTCCTGCTCTCGCTGTCCTGTCTCCTCCCGGCCCTTCTCTTCCTGCAGCTCCACTACAGAGTGTCGCACTGGGGCACCGACCCGAGCTCGCTGGGCTGCTACACGTACGACCGCGTGGGCAAGGCCGCTGACGTGTACGACCGCCTGCGCGCGCCCCTGGAGCCGCTCTTCTTCGCGGGCGAGGCCACCTCGCGCGATTTCCCGGGCACCGTGCACGGCGCGTACGCCACGGGCCTGCGCGCGGCCGAGGAGTGCCGCCACATGCTCGCCGCCTCGTCCGCGTTTGCCGACTTCCAGCTCTTCGCGCCCGCCTCCGCCAAGGAGATTGGCGCCGCCGACGCGATGCTCATGCCGCTCCAGATCTCGCGCATGTAGGCGGCTGGCTGCCTGGCTGGTGGCCGGGCGTCTGCATGCAATTTGGCTTGCCGGCTGGCCGGCTGGCCGGCCGGGTAGCTAGGCTCGCGGACAGCGGGTGCTTTATGATTGGCTCTGGCAATTGTCTTGGTGNTCCGGTTGGTTGCTTTATCTTGCCTACTGGTGAACATTGTCAATGCCCCCGCCTTCAGCAAAACAGCCTCCCTCCACGCCGACTTGCAGCCACGGCTGCTGCTCACAGGCCCACCAATGGGGCGTGCTGCACGCAACCTCCGTTGGATGAGGTGAGGAGATGATGCTGCTGCAAGTGCTGCAGCTGCTGCTGGTGCTCCTTCTGCTGCTGCTGCTGCTGCTACTCAGGGTCTGGGGCCTACTGAACAGGGAGTTGTGTGTTGTACGCTTGTGTGTGTGTGCGTGTGTGTGTGCGTGTGCGGGTGTGTGTGTGCGTGTGTGTATGCGTGTGTGTGTGTGTGCGGGTGTGTGTGTGCGTGTTTGTCTATCTGTCGGACGATGTTGACGGTGAGGAATCAGGTGGGGTACTCCATCCGGCTGGAGAGCAAGAGGAGCGAGCGCACGCGCCTGCTCTTCTGCACCACCGGCATCCTGCTGCGCCGCCTCCTCTCGGATCCGGAGCTCCAGGGCCTGACACATGTCATCGTGGACGAGGTGCACGAGCGCAGCGTGGACGGCGACCTCCTGCTGCTCCTGCTCAGAGCCCTGCTCCAACGCCAGCTTGCCAGGTGGCCCTCCCTCCCCTGCCGCCACCGTGTGGCCTCTGCAGCTCTCTCGCATGAGTGTCGTCACTTCAGCCCTCCACACCCCCTTCACTCCACCTGTTGCATACAGTGTGCGTGCGTCTGACAGAGCCACTTCCAACCTTCGGGCTTAAGGGTTAGGGCTAGATCTAGGCTAACAGTTTGGATTTGGCTTAGGGTTTGGCAGTGCCAAGCTTTGAGAATGTGTTAAACAGGAAGGAGCAAGGCAGAGGGTACTGATCTGTTGACGTGCATGGAAGTGCTTCTCCAAGGCAATGGCAAGCCCAGGTCGGGTGAAGGTTGGAAAGAGGAGGGGGGCGGGGCGGGAGAGAGTGGGCTGCTGAAGTGCTGCGCTCACCATGCTGCCTTTTCCCGTTGCTGTTGCAATCTCGCTTTGGGGGTTGTGCAGGGGCGGCACGACATGCTTGCGAGTCATCCTGATGTCAGCCACGGTGGACGCTGACCTGTTTGCCGCCTACTTCAAGGGCGCCATCGGCCGCCCGCCAGGTGTCATCTCCATCCCAGGGTTCACGCACCCTGTGCGGGAGCTCTTCCTCGAGGACGCCCTGGAGATGACAGGTGTCCGCGTCGGACGGGGCTCCCGGTACGCCAAGAAGGGCCCCCGGAAGGGCCCCGAGAGCACGCCAGGTAGCGAGCAAGCGGGGCTCCACGGCAGCACTCCCCAGAGCGCAAGCGTTGCTGAGGACTGGGAGGCAGCGGCTGCCGAAAGCGCGAAGGGCAACGGAAACGGGAGCAGAAACGGGAGCGGAAACGGGGACGGGGATGGGAATGGGCCTGCAGAGGAGGAGTACAGCCAGCTGACGGTGCAGTCACTGGCGGCCGTTGATGAGGAGATGCTGCACTACGAGCTCATCGAGGCTGTGGTGTACCAGATCCTCCAGGACCGCCAGGACAAGGCCCCCGGGGAGAGGTACTTCCCCCTGGTGCCCCAGCTGGAGGGGGGGCGCACCACTAGCGGGAGAGGGCAAGGGGGCGGCGGAGGAGGAGGGGGAGGCAATGGCAAGGGGAGGAGCGAGGGGCCAGCTGCCGGGGCCATCCTGGTGTTTCTGCCGGGCATGGCCGAGATTCGGCGCATGCAGAGCACCCTGCAGGGCAGCCGGAGGATCTCGGAGATGACGCCGCGGCGGGGCCTGTGGGTGCTGCCCCTGCACGGCTCGCTGTCGGCGGAGGAGCAGCGGCGCGTGTTCAACCGGCCGCCAGCTGGCATCACCAAGGTGGTGCTGGCCACCAACATCGCGGAGACCAGCATCACCATCGACGACGTCGTGTGGGTCCTTCTGCCCGTCCGCCCGTCCGTTTGTCTGCCTGGCTGTGGGGCACAGGACTCGTCAGCCTCCCCTCTCCCTTGCCATCTCGCTTGCCGACTCTCCGTCTGGGGGCCTCTGCACCCCAGAAGTCATGTGCGGCCTGTGAAGCACCCTTCCTGCCCCCGTGCACTTGTTACAGACGACAGGCGGCAAAATGTTGGCTGCGCAGCTGGGTGGGTGTTGTGTGTAGCTGCACCTTGCACATTTGCAAGGCGTGAAGAAGAGCGCCATGTGTCAGTGGAAGAGGGCAGGAGGCACCCAGAAAGGACGTGCCACTTGGGGTGCCGTGGCGTGCTGGCAAGAGACGTAGGCTTACTTGGCTTCCGCCCACCAGCTTTACGCCTCCTCTCTCGTCGTGTGCACCGCCTGCCGTCCGTCCTCGTCGCTCAACTCTTCCACGGAGTCCACTAAGAGTTGCACGCATGCGTGTGTGTGTGTGTGCATGTGCGTGTGTGTGTGTCATGTGCAACAGGTACGTGGTGGACAGCGGGAGGCACAAGGAGATGCAGTACGAGCACAGCCGCGGCATGGCGTGCCTGCAGGACTCGTGGGTGTCGCAGGCCAGCGCGCAGCAGAGGCGCGGGCGAGCCGGCCGCGTGCAGCCCGGGTGCTGCATCCGCCTCTTCTCGCGCCGCCAGTTCCGTACCATGCAGCCGCAGCAGACGCCCGAGATGCTCCGCGTGCCTCTCCAGAGCCTCTGCCTCCAGGTCTTCCCCCTCCCTAAATCCTGGCGTGACCTAGAACCCTCCCCCTGTGCCTCCCGCCCGCCTGCCCGCTCGCCTCTTGCCTAGGTGCTGGAGTGAAGCCTCACCACAAAGAGTGGGTTTTAAAGTACGGGATGGGAGTGGGGAAGGGGGGAGTGTGTGTGCCCGCCCTTGCCTGCCGCCCTCCCACCACTCCTTCTGCTCGCGCTTGACCTCCCAGATGCGCTTTGGGTGGCGCACTTGAGACTGTGTAGCAGGGCACGGTTTGTAGCTGCACAAGGGCAGCCTTGAGATCCTGATGCTGATGCTGATGTCGATGCTGATGCCGATGCTGATGCTGATGCTGCCGCTTCTGGCGCTCTCTGACATGAGAGTGTTCACACTTCAGGCTTGGGCAGTGCATGCACGGGTTTGAGTCCCGTATGGGATACAGTGCTCCCTCTCTTGCAGAGTGATATTTTGGAAGCAAATATTATGTGCTGGTCTGCTACGTTAGCTCCGCTGGGAGAGCAGGCGGTCCCCGTAGGCCTTTATTTGCTCAGCCTCAGCTGACAGCCTGCAAGTAATACTACTGCTATGGCTTGCCGTGCTCCCGCCAAGAGTTTCGGTTGTTGGGGAGCCCCCGGCCTCATGTCAGCAGCTGCGCTTGGACGTGCGCCTCCTCGTCCTGTGTGTCTCTGCATGTGCAGGTGAAGTCGATGCTGCCCGGCAGAGTGGAGGCCACGCTGGGGCAGGCGCTGACCCCCCCGTCGGAGCAGGCCATACGCGCCGCCGTCACCAGCCTGCAGATGCTCAGCGCCTTCGACGGGGCCCAGGAGCTCACGCCCCTGGGGTGCCACCTGGCGCGCATGCCCGTGGACGCGCGCGTGGGCAAGATGCTGCTGTTTGCGTGCATGATGCGCTGCCTGGACCCCGTGCTCACCATCGCGGCGGCCGTGAGCGGCAAGGCCCCCTTTGTGGCCCCCATGGAGCGGCGCAGCGAGGCCAGCAGCGCGAAGCTGCGCCTGGCCGGCGCCACCAAGAGCGACCACATGGCGGTGGTGCACGCCTTCAACGGGTGGGCGCGCGCACGCGAGGGCGGGTGGCAGAGCGAGCGCGACTTCTGCGACGCCAACTTCGTGTCGCGCGAGGCCCTCGTGGCCCTGGAGGCGACCCGCATCGACCTTGCCGGCGTGCTCGTCGACCTCGGCTTCGCGCCCGCCGAGTACTACCAGAGCGTGTGGAGCGGCGGCAGCGCGCTCAGGAGCAGCGAGGCGCGCGCGCTGGGAGGGGGGCACGCGCTCGACGCAAACTCGGGCAGCATTCGCATCGTCAAGGCGGCCCTGTGCGCGGGATTCTATCCCAACATCGTGCGCGTGCAGCACCCCGAGACGACGTACCAGCGCATGGAGCACGGCACGGTGGCGAAGGACGCGGCCGCGCACGAGCTGCGCTACTTCACGCGGGCCGACGGGCGCGCCTTCCTGCACCCAGGCAGCGTCAACTTTGTGGTGGGGCAGTTCGAGAGCCCCTGGCTGGTGTATGGGGAGAAAGTGAAGACGAGCAAGGTGTACATCCGCGAGAGCAGCATGGTGCCCGCGTACGGCCTGCTGCTGTTTGGGGGCGAGATCGGCGTGAAGCACGACCGGCAGGTCATCACGGTCGACGGCTGGATGGAGTTTGAAGCGCCCGCGCGCATCGCCGTGCTCATCCGGGAGCTGAGGGCCAAGGTCGCGGAGCTGCTTGCCGAGAAGATCAAGAGCCCCGGCTTGGACATTGCGTCCAGCCCTGTGATGGCGGCTGTGGTGCGCCTGCTGACCACCGACGGCTACTGACAGGTGTATTGCTGCTTGGTGGCGGCCTCTGTACATACTGTACGATGTATGTCATAGGAAGAAGCACTGGAAATATTTTTTCTTTGGAGAGGAAGATCCTGTAGTAGATTGACTTATCCCGCAGATATTAGGTGCGCTTTCTGAAAAAATGGCGGGACTGGTGAACTTGCTGAAGGTTTGGAGCTTGAGCAATTGCACCTACTGTGAGATGCAAGTTCCTGTAATGTGCACTGGTTGCAAAGATTGCCCCCAGCAAAACGTATTGTAAGCACATAGACACCATGGAGCAACTGAGCTTGCAGCAACCAGGCTGAGCAATTGAACATTCAAGTATGAGGAAAGTAATAAGAATATGCACGTTTGCAATATATAGGAGAACGTCACCTTCCCTTCGGAGCCCAAGACATTGGAGCATGTTTCTTATCTCCTACAGGGACTCCCAGAGTAGCACACAGCTTCAGAGCAGGCTGTCTGCGCTCACAGCTCTGACGCATCAGCTTCAGTCTCCGAGCAACAGCCACCTGGCGCCTCTTCACAGGCCTCTGAGGCGGCAGCTCATCCGCTAAATCTGTGCACGTGCTGATGGCCTCTCCAATGGAGCGCACCTGCTGCGACACAACATATCCGTTGAATCGTCGCATTGCGTCCAGCAAGGCGCCCTCCCAGGGCCTGGCCAGCATGGGCGCCACGCTCTTGCCGTCTGGGCCCATGCCGTGCCAGCTGTCCAGCAGGGACCACAAGCTCCGCGTCAGGTGCATTCTGCATAGACCCTCTGACCTGCTTGCACTGGCGCTGCCGCAGCTCTGGGAGGCCTCCTGAGCTGGCTCGGGGCTGGTTCCCCCAGCTGCCTCTGCCTTTCCTGCAGCCAGGTGGGCAGAAGGCGTGGTGCACTTGCAGTGGCAACCAAGGAACCCCGCCGCGACGACGTAGCGCTCAGAGTTGCAGGCACGCGTGGTGCGCAGGCGCACCAGGCGGGCCTCTCGGTACGCGGAGCAGATGAGGTGCAACACGGTGGCCGAGGCGGCGGAGAAGCTGTCGAAGAGCTTCAGCACCATGCTGCCCCCCTCCGCCTGCTCAGCCCACACGCAGTATCGAACTTTGCCACCAGTGAGAAGCGGGGCACGGCAGGATCGTCCTGTTGCTGTTTTAAGGGAGAGGCCCAGCCCCAACCCCAGGTAGCTCTTGAGAAGTGTCCCCCGCCTTTGAATCAGTGGACGCCGCTCTCCTCAAGACAGTCACGGGTCAGATACACTTGATGCAAGTCTGTGCTACACTGATCCCCAGCCTAAGTTTCGGCAGTCGGGCAAAAAGGAATCCGAGCTGTGCACGGGCTCCCTCCAAATCCTCCCCTGCGGGACATCGCAGGCAGAAAGGCAGACTTGTTGTCGCACATGCCACGCGACCAAACCGCTTAGCAGTTCTGTGAGTAGATTCCATCAGAGAGACTGGTGAGAAACAGTAGGCACAGGCCGGCCAGCACACAACAGGAGCAGAACTGAGTTGCAGGCCCAGCCCAGCACAGCATGGGAGACCTCTGGGAGCGGTTCCAAGCGGGTGTCATGAGGCTCCCCGGGCCAACTGGAAGTGCCTGGCCGGCTCTCTCTATTCCCCACAAGTAGAGCGAGGAGGTGCATCAAGCATCGTGGCCCTGCCTGAATCTCCAGAGCACACAGCAGCTGGCAGAAGACGAGCCTGGCGTGCAGCGCCTCCTGGGCTCCGAAGTCAGACGACACGTCAAACGCCCCGTCAGCGGTCACCAGCTGCACGCCCCTGCCACCTGTCGCGGCCCTCACGTGGTCCCGAAACGCCCGGATGTTGTCGGGCACCATAAGATTGCCGCTGCCGTCGGCTCCAAAGTGCACGTGGCCCTCACACCCCCCCGCTCTACGCAAGCTCATGCTCTCCTCCTCACTCTGCCCGTCGAGCGAACACTCCCGCTCTAAGCCTCCGGTGCTGCATGAACGAGCTGGCGAGCTGGAGAGGTGCCATGTAGCGTCCGTGCCGGTAGCCTGAGAAGCTTCCCGGCGAGCTGCCAGACAGGCATTCAAAGCTCCCCCGCTCTTGAGTCGGCTCTCGGCCATCCCAGGAGGCCCCACGCTCCCAATCATGCCAAGGGCCCTCTCTGCTAGAGGAGGAGGCCTGTCGGGCTTGAGGGAGATGGCAAACCATCTGTCATTGCGCTGGCCCATCTCAGGCTCCTGCGAGTGCCTCGCATCGTGCACTGTATCAGTCCCTGTTGATGCACCCGGTTCACACAGCCCCCCCAACTCCTCCTCCTCCTTCTCCTCCTCCTCCTCCTCCTCTTTGCCGCCCCCATGGCCCCTGCACAGCAACAGACCTTCTACGTCGCCGCTCCCAGAGGAATGGCCTTCCCCCCGCTCCCAGACCTTTCTTTTCCATCTTCGCAGACCAGCTTCCCCTGGTGCTGGGATTGCCTCTGTCCCAGAGCCATTCTCTTGTCGAGAAGAACCTGCTATAGCTGGAGCACCAGGGCTGCAGGAGGCGCCACCTGTCTGAAATCCAGGAGGAGCCGAAGTCCCCTCGTCCCTTGCAAGAAACACAGGAGCCTCCTCCCCCGCTGCAGGTTCTGCCTTGCCGCCCTGCCGCCCAATGAGCTGCGCTCGCCATGCTACAGTGGCCTCGACGAATCCGCCAGGTCCTTCGCACAAGTGTGCGGAATCGAAGGAGGGCGCGAACGAGGGGGGCGGCACTAGATGGAAGACGTGGATGAGCTCAGCCATTTTGAAGAAGGCCCGGCTGAGAGGCGCCACGGCAGCCACTGTGGGGACCAGCTCGTACAGGTTCGCCTCCTGCGCTGCCAGGGACCACACATCAAGTCCCTATCCCCACCCCCACCCCCCCCAAAAAAATAATGAAGAAAAAGGGGGGAGAGAGAGAGAGCACCAGTCCCTTCAGTCTGCTTGCATCTCTCGACCCCTCTTTCCTATCATGCTCGAAGCGAGCAGTCCCTCCCTCCCGCGCTTGCTTGCGGTGTGTATCCGCTCCTGCCATCTAGGAGAGGCCAACAACCTGAGAGGGACAGAAGGAGTTCAATGAGGGCATCGCAGTGGCACTCAGGCATGTCTCCCAAGCATCAAGTAGTAGAAGGATGCCAATCTGAGGGTCACTCCCTTCATTCCTGATGTTTTGAGACTACGATCAATTGATAGGCTTCCCCAGACCCACCTTCGCCCTGTAACTAAAACTACCTTGTCTTGGCTGCTATCCTCACTGAGCTTCTTCAGCCTAGAACTTTATGGTGTGAAGCTGATGCCTTAAGCAGGTTCTTCAGCTTTTCTCCGCATGTCAAGTGAAGAATGCAACTATAGGTCGTTATAATCCAGAGTGATGAGGTTCATGCATGGGCACTCAGCATGCAAGAGTGTCTCCGACGAGCTTCTTTCTTTCAGCAAGGTGGCTGGATGACCAACGACCGGCACCCATGCTTCCAGGTAGGGCAGAGGCAAGCGAGTAAAGATCTGGTGGCAAACCAGTTGGGTGCGGGCAGCCATGATGCCATACTTTGCCTCCAGGAGCTGCTGCTCACAGCTTTCTGGATCTAGCTCCACAGAGCTTCGCAAAGCCTCCTTGGACAGTCGCAGCTCGAGCACGGGAGGTGTAGGTAGCCGTGGCAGACTGACGATGCAGCAGTCTTCCATCTCTGCTGTTATGGAGCAGGTATGACCGGATTGTATTTGGTGTGACGTTATTCAGCTGGCCAATTTGCACTTACAAGCTTGGTGAATTGTATAGTCTACAGCTTGGCGCACGTCCTGCTTCATAACCAGTAGTGAAAGAGGAGGGAGCACTCAAACAGGGCAGCATTCCCTGGGCGCATGCCACTCAAAAACCGTATGCATTTATAGTGTACTTCCTGCTCATATCAGCCGGCCGAGCTCTGGTCTGCTATAGTACCAAACCACATTGGAATCGCGACCACCATTCGTCTGTGCATGTGTTCTGCCCCATGAGTTCTGAGTTCTTCCTCCTAAAACTTGTGCTTGCACAATCGCCTTCAATAAGTGGAGTCAAATCTCAATAAGGAGTAAGAGTGCTCTCTAAAAAAATTACATAGGGTGCCTGCAAGGTTGTCCGAATTGTACTACATGCATGAACGGCACTAATGGTGAGGGAGCCTGTTTGCAACTATATTTATGCACGTTGAACATTGTAAAATCAAGAGCCGTTTTAGAGCAGAAATACCTTTGGGCCATTTTGTGCATTTGGGGCAGTTCGTTTTTACAAAAGTCGTCCAATGGTGACGCCAAGTTGGAATCCTTCGCAAGACCGGACAACTTCACTCGACTCGTCGGTGCTGGTAAGGGGGCGGGTTGATATGTAAGGTGACGAAGTCAAATACGGTAATCTGTCAAACCACGCTATCGATGAAATGTGAAATGTACGTCAGCGATACGATGATAATTTTGTGAAGTGTGGTTAAGTTGGGTTAAGTGAAGTCATTAAAAACTTCGAAAATGATGCTGTCGTCTTTAGGTAAACTAATGTGTGGAAGAAACAACACGAGCCGTCTCGTTTCGGATGCTACAAGCTTCATATACACCGCGAGGTGATCGTGGGCCTGGTTCAGCATTTTACGTCTCAACTTTGAGCCCACCTAAGAAACCAAGCGGCGGGAAAGCATCTGAAGATCGGCGGCCCAGACGATAGGACTTGAGCAGGTGTTGAGCTGGCTAACTTGCGAACTGTCTTATCTCCACAAATAAGCCACACAAGAAGAGGCATTCCGCAGTAGCAGCTCTCTGATGAGTATCTAAAGATTGGTCCATGGCTCACTATCTTTAGGCCAAATGAGGCCAACACCTATGACTCTAGACCTCTACATTATTTCTCGTTGAATAATACTATGCTGGTCTTAAATGAAGCTGGCTACTTCTAAAATGTACTACACCTATTGCAGCACATTAAAAAAAAATACCAGTAATCAAATAATATAGCTGTGGGAGCTCACAAAGAAGCATCTATGAGCTAATAAGATGTCCGGCTACATCCTACAAACCACTTCAACTTAGCAAATTTGTAGGGTGAAGCAGGAGTCCTAAGCAATCTTAATGAAGCAATCTTGCTGCTCCAACTAACTCAGACCAGCAGTGCCTTGGGTCGCCTTCATTGACATTCTGGCAAGCTCTTGAACTTCCAGTATTCTATCTTGGCTGAAGCCTGTGCTCGATTTTCGCTTTGCATGGCTCGGCTCCTTCATGTCCCTCAGGACAGTCTGGTGGAGCCAAATCGCACAACCGGTCAGACGAGAGACTCAGTTCTCGCTTCAGAGCATCCAAGTCTGCAGCTGCTTCCTCCCGCAATTTCCCCACTTCCTGCTGAAGAAATTGCTTCGACTCCTCTGCCGCCTCCACGAGGAACGTCAGCATTTCCTGCATGACATGCAAGAGCGTCGAGAAGTTAGTGAAGCAAACAAAGAGGTTCACAGGTTGGGCAGGCTCAAAATGTCTTGGACAGGCCACGCCAGCAGGCTTTTTTGCCTATGCCAACTCAATCATGCATCATCTCACATTGAAGTTACAAATGAGCTCTAATGGTTAGGAACCACCTGCTGAGCTTCACGTCCAACATCGTGGCGCTGAGTTACTCCCTGGAGTCTGAAGCTCCATGGATGCTTCCTGCTACAAACTAGGTTGGCAAACAGGAACTTCCGGCCGAGCCTTCGAAGCTGGTACTGGTCTCAGGCGGCCATCGAATTTACTCCACAGTGCAGCATGGCAACTACCATGGGCTGACTACCTTAGGCTGAGACAGGAAGCCTTTGTGGATTCGCAGGTCACTGAGGACTCAGTGGTCTATTTCCTCTCACCCCACTCAGTCGCAGCGAGTAACATATGAGCAGGACTGAGCAAGTCATTGGGGGGATATATACCTTGATCTGGTCCATGTCCCTTCTCCTGGCATGCATGCGGGGGGGCGGCTGCACCAGCACCTTCTGTCCAAAGTTCTGCAGGAGCAGTTCCGCTGTCTCCTTAGGCAACACGTCTTTTCTGAATATCTTCTTTTGCCTTGAGCCCTGGCCAAACAAAGGTGCAGCATGTCAGCTGGATGCTTTCCTTCGGATGCTCTCTTATATCACCTCCTATCAAGAGCTTACTCGAGAATTTAGTGGCACCTCCTGCACAGCCTCTACTAGACGCTGTAAAAAGGTGCACGTTGATAACTCAACAGCTGGGCTGTGGCAACCGTCAAGTTTAAGATGGACCGTCAAATGGACAGCATCCACTGCTTCTCGTGTCAGCAGTGAGGACAACAAGCCAAACACCAAATGCCAATACCACGGAGAAGTTGGTCGGTAGAACCAGTGTATGCATTCAAACACACACACACACACACACACACACACACACACACACACACACACACGAAGTAGCAATGCACTNTCCTTAGGCAACACGTCTTTTCTGAATATCTTCTTTTGCCTTGAGCCCTGGCCAAACAAAGGTGCAGCATGTCAGCTGGATGCTTTCCTTCGGATGCTCTCTTATATCACCTCCTATCAAGAGCTTACTCGAGAATTTAGTGGCACCTCCTGCACAGCCTCTACTAGACGCTGTAAAAAGGTGCACGTTGATAACTCAACAGCTGGGCTGTGGCAACCGTCAAGTTTAAGATGGACCGTCAAATGGACAGCATCCACTGCTTCTCGTGTCAGCAGTGAGGACAACAAGCCAAACACCAAATGCCAATACCACGGAGAAGTTGGTCGGTAGAACCAGTGTATGCATTCAAACACACACACACACACACACACACACACACACACACACACACACACACATGAAGTAGCAATGCACTATAGGCGTGAATGCTCCGACTCCTCAAAACAATGAGGTCCCTGGACAGTGGTGCGTGTGCGAAAGATCGAGAAGCTGGCCGAAGCTAACGGAAGGTGAGCGAGGGGGCCTCACTCTGCGCGAGTTGGAGCGCTCGAGCACCGCAAGCAGCGTCGCGGCGTCCAGGTCGTCGCTCCGCGTCTTGAGCATCTGCTCCTCCTTCTGCTTCTCGTTGTTCGCGTCGTCGTGCTCCAGCCCCAGGATGTGCTTCGCCTTGCTCCCCAGTGTCGGGCCCTGCATTTAGTGTTTGCGCACACGTTGCCCCTTTCAGGCGTCAGTCCAGTCCCAATCAACATCAGCCCCGGACATCGTGTTATGAGAGACTCTCTATTCCGACCAAGCAAAAGAGAAGCAGCAGCAGCAGCGGCGGCGACAGCGAAGGAAGAATGTGTGCAAACTTGTAGAGGTTGGCATCCGCCCAGAGGTGCCTGCTCTCACAGGCTCCGTACAAAGAACAAACTCCTCCATGTCCTTCACCTCCTCTCAGCTATAGCTGTCAGCGGTCGGCTAGCATTGTGCAACCGCAAGCGTGAAGGAGACGGCTCCTGATTGAGGACTCTGGAGGCAGATGCTCAAGCACAGCAATGCAGGGCTGGACCCAAAGGAAGGAGCATGACGTGGCAGAGGGAGCCAGCTACTTCATTCATATAGGGCGCCTTGCCTTCACAAATGCAAGAGGCAGGTTCACACTGCGTGACCGTTGGAGACGGGCAGGAGCAGGAGACATAAGTAGAGGCAGGCAGGCGCAGACGGGGAGAGGAGAGGAGAGGAGACCATGAGCGGCTGCTCCGTGCGATGCGCGCCCAGATCGCGCAAGTGGTGCAGCAGGTTGCGGTCCGTCTTGAAGGGCCCCATCAGTTGCCGCCCCCAGTGCCCAAACGTCAGGAACAGCTCCGTGGGCATGGTCGGGGCCGTCTCCGCATGCGCCTGCTCCTCTCATACATCCCCCCTCCCAGCAAGGGGCAAATTTATCAAACAGATGGACAATGAGCAGATGGGTTGAGGAGCCCGGGACATGGGTGGCCCTTACCTTGCAAGGGGGGTTTATCCAGTGGCCTCCCAGTGCTCCGACGAATACACGCCGTGGTATATCATTTATAAGTATCTGATGATAATGTGCAAGATTTGCTTCATCACCTAGCAAGCAACCTAGAGCTGCCGACGTTTGGCCAGGGCACATGCGTCAGCCCCGCGGAGGCACGCAGACGTTAGCGGCAGAAGGCTCTGAGGGGGGGCGCTCTGAATCTATGACAGTCTTGGCACAGGTCCGACGCTATGGAATGCACTTCCTTAGGAACAGCAACAGCGCACAGCCAGGTGCCAGTCCAAGGGGGGAGATATGCAGCAGGCAAGCACGCGCTTGCCTTGACTTCCATGAAGGCGTCAATGACGATAGCCACCACGAGGTTGAGGAGCACAAAGTCGACGAAGATGATGTAGGTCCAGAAGAACACCACGCCCGCCGCCAGCTCCAGCCCCTTGAGCTGCATGAGCGACTGGTTGATGTCGTCGTCTTGCAGCATCATGTAGAAGCACCCCACCAGCGACGACGCCAGCGACCGGAACTGTTCCCTCCCCCCCCACGCACACACACGCAGGGCAAGGAGCGCAGCCACAAGACCGCTTCCGAGCTCAGCAGGCAGGGAGGCGGGCAGGTAGCGCAGCGACACAAAAGAAAAGGAGCTCTCCTATCGATTCCAAGACAGCTGGCGGGCATCAAGCCCTGCGGAAACGCGTCGGGACGGCTTGCTGTCTCATCCGTCGGCATGAACGAGGGCTCAGTCACACCCTCCGCGATGTCACTCACTGACTGCTGGCGCTCGGCCTGCAATGGCAGATGTAGATCAATTTACACGATGACTCGCAGGGATGGCTTGCTCTGTCGAGCCGAGGGGAAGCTCTAGCAGGTAGGGAGGCAACTCCTTCTTGCAGAAGCTGACGGGAGTAGGAGGGGTGCCGCTCGGCTGGAGAGAAAGAGAAGGGGTGACCTCTATCCTGCATGGCGGCACACTCACGTTCTTCCTCAGCAAGAATTCAGGCCCCATCCCCATCCCCAGCCCCAGCATCCGCTGAACCACATTCCCCCGATACTCTTCGTCAGCGGGCGGACTGCACCTGTACAGGCAAGGTTCCCGCACTTCCTTCTAGTTTATGGAGCTGGGGGTAGGGGAGGTGTACTTGATCAATGGTGCGGCCGAACACCAGATGGCCGAAGGTGGCATAGCCGACGAACACGATGAGCCACAGGATGAAGAAGTGCAGCAGCTCGGGCGACGCCGCGGACAGCGTGCGCGTGATGATGCCCATGCGCGGCTGGAAGTCCATCAGCTTCAGGATGCGCAGCACCACAAAAAAGATGCTGCACGTTGCACGGTGTCGCGGTGGCGCACGGAACGAGCACGCAGCAAGGGAGGGGAGGTAGGTGCGCAGCACCCGTTTGTCAGCAAAGCGTGGGGTGTGGTGCCCAGGAGCACTCCTTTCTGGGAGCCTCTGGAGGCCGACACGACAGGCCTGTGAAGGACAGCACCTTACCCAATCGCACGCCACTGCTGCCATTGGCTCCACGGAGACCCTGCCCAGCACTAGCATGCGATGGCTCCAAAGGGGAGGTGAGGAAAAAGGAGGGGGGCATGCCTGAATGCGCAATTTGCATAGCAGGGTGTAAGGCACGAGCTCCAAGGCAGAAGAGGACCGGGGATGGGGATGGGGATGGGGGCCCGGGCAGGCGGGAGGGAGGGAGGGAGGGTGCAAAGCACGCACTTGATGCCCTGGAGGCCGAAGTAAATGGAGCGGAAGCTGATCATCTCCCGCATCTGCGCAAAGCGCCGCATAGCGGTCTGAAAGCCGTCGTCCGGCTCCTTGATCTTCCAGAAGGCTGCGCGCGAGTGCAGGTCCGCGTACACGTTGTAGCGCGGCTCGATCTTGTACGGCAGCGCCTGCGTCATCACGAACGACACCCTGCACGCGCACGCACCCGGCCATCATGCACGCCAGCGGCCATCCACAAGCAGCAAGCACCCAGCGGCACAGCAACACAGCAGTCAGCCTCTGCGTGTGCTCAAGTCACAAGTAGATTTGGACCTAGAGGGGGGGGGCGGGGGGGGTTGGGTAGACCTACTTTTTCTTATGTTGCAACTTGTTTTGGAAGAGAAGCTTGCAAATTAGGTTAAAAAGGTTACGTGCTGTCCTTGGGTGCAAGCTTGCTGAGGTCTCCATACATTGGCACGGAGTTCCATGCAGCACCTATGTGAGAGAGAGAGAGGGGGGGCACTATATTGGTGGCCGTAGTTGAAGCATGGCAGGAGCGGACAGCTGGGGCTGCGAAGCAAGCTCGCGTGCTTACGGATTGGGCAGGGGCAAGCTTCTACACACAGGACGGTGAAGGGGGAGGCGGGGCTAGGGGGCCGCACCAGAGCGCGATGCCGAGCACCATGATGCCGATGGAGACGCTGTCAATGAAGTTCCAGTAGTTGAGGAAGTGCGCCATGTAGGACCCGTTGCGCTTCTTGTAGCGGCGCAGCTCGCGCAACTCCTCCCAGATGTTGACGGCCACGCCCACCACGAAGATGATCTCCAGGCCCAGGCGCACCCAGTCCTTGGTGGTGCGGTACAGCTCCAGCGAGATGGACTCCACGTTGTACGTCACCGCCACCTTGCCGCCCACCTGTGTCAGCATCGTCACCATTGAGTTGGTGAACACATGGCTCTGCCCTGCGCGCCCCACGTCACAGCACGCACCCCGCCCACACACCCATACACACACACACCAACATGCACACGCACACAGGTGTCAGCAGGCATGCGCACTTGCACACAGAAGGGGGAGCTCGTATGCAGCAAAAGGCAGAAGCGCACACATGGCACCAGGGGGGACTCGTGGCACTTCTACAGGGCAGACCTTGTGCATGTGTGCATTCTGGGAGAGAGCATGGGGATGCCTTGAACTTCTGTGTGCTGCTTGTTACGGCCGAAAATCCGGCACCCACGCCATTCTGTGTGTGAATGGACAAAAGTACGCATATTCTCCGTACAAGTTTTGCGATCCGAATGGCGTGTGGGCTCCACGGTTTGTCCAAACCCTTGGTCAAAGGCATTAGCCCAGACCCAGCCCCCGCCCTCTTCCCCCTCCCCACCCCCTTCTTGAGGCTTGTAAGGTCCCACATACACTCATACGGTGCCAGCTTGCTCTCAATAGCCTGAAAGCTAAACCTTAGCCGCATCTCACATAAGCTGAGAGGTTAGCAGGGGCGGGCTCGCACCTGTTCACCCACACAGCTACACGACAAACAGTTTGCGCGCAGATGGCGGCCTGACAGCAGGCAAGACACGTGGCGGCACACGGCGAGAAGCGGCAGCACATGGCTGACTCTCACCGTTGTAGGTGACGAGCTGCACCCGGAGCTCCTTGGTGGCGTTGTCCACGAAGAAGCCGTCGATGAGGTACTGCAGGGAGTACGTGGCCTGGTAGTTGTTAAGGTTCATGTCGAATATGTAGGAGTATATGTTCTTGAAGTCCTGCAGCAGGCGCGCATTCGATCCAAGCGAACGCAGATTAGCCCACGTACGTTAGCTCATAACGCGCCTGGCGGCAAGTGACTCCAACTTTGTGCTGCCCCCTGACGAGATACGCAGCGTGAAGACTTTCAGGATCCAGGTACGTCCTCTGACCAACAGGTGCGAACGAAGAGACCACGCGACGACAGCACCTCGCGAGCTTGCTCTGAACTCCCTGCGTTCTCATCATACAGAGAGCGGGAATGCAAGCCTGCACCCTGTACGCTGCTGCATGCTCGCTCGTCCAAGTCGGCCGAGAATGCTTCAGAGCCAAGCCAGGCGCACGGGGGACACAAGAAGGCCCCCCTCCCTCAGAGCCGTTGCAATCAGCTATGACAACTACATGCACTAGGACCCAGTTTTGGGAGAGAAGACCGCGGAGGCAAACCGAGAAAGGGGGCCGGGACTGCATGGGATTGAGGAGGAAGTCAGACTCGGGGCGCACCCTGGTGGGCCGCGAGGAGAAGCCGTATGGCAGGCCCACTTCGTTGAGTGACCCGTTCTGGAAGTGCAGGGGGATGTCGGCTGCGAGGTTTGCGTCGTACAGCACGGAACTGGGCAGGTACACGGGGTTCACCCCGAAGGGCTCGCTGGACACCCCGCTGGTGCAGTCCGGGAAGATGGACTTGAACCTGCCACGTCAGCGCCGCCACGCCATCAGCAGGGGTGACACGTCGTCAGCGGAGGTGCCGCATTATCAGCACCGCTGCTGCAGGCTGCTTGCTGGAGCCGAGCTGCGCTGACAACAGAGAAAGCAGCAGCAGCAGGGCATGCGTTCCACATGCGTGTGCAAGCACGTGCTTGTGCCATGCGGCACAGAAATGCTCCCTGCGCGCGCGCTTGCGTCATTTCTTACAGGAAGGCGCTGCTCTCTCCACTCGTGTAACGGACTGTGGAGGCAAGGAGAGCACTTGGCACACGTCCTCCGTTCATCCAGACATTGGCGCAATTGACCTGTCGCTCATCATACAGCGGCTTGGCCAGCACAAAGTGCATCATCGCAATGAGCAAATGGGAGAGAGAGCTGCCTTTGTCCGCCTGCCTTAACGCACACATCATGCATGAAGCATTTTGTATGAAAGAAAGAGGGGGGNCAGGAGCCTGCCCCCTCCTCCCCCCCAACACACACACACACAGTGATGAGGCAATCAGACTATGCGATGCATTGTCCTTCCCTGGGGGCCTGCACGCGAGGGCAAGCTTAGAAGCCACGACGGGTGCAGCTGGGTCCTCGTGCTGGATGGTCATGGACTACTAAATATCCCTTGTTCCAGTATATCGTGGGCAAGTCACACAGTGCCACCTCCTCAATATGGTAGGTCCCTCAAATGCCACATAACCTGTGCAAGGCCGTAGGCCCATTTCGGCAGCCCCAAACTGGCATACTTGCGGAGGGGTGGGTGAGTGGGTGGATAGGTGTGCGCGTGCATAAGTTTGAGTGTGTGCATGAGCGTGTGAGTGAGAAATGTGGACAGAGAGAGAGGGAGAGAGGCAGAGAGAGAAAGAGGCAGAGAAAGAAAGGGCGCGAGCAGGCTGTGGCCACACCGGTTGTGCTGCGCGATGTAGCGGGCCAGCGTGATGTTCTCCTTGGGGATGAAGGCGGCATCCGTGACCTCCAGGTTGGGGCCGTACGTGCGCAGCGGGAACGAGAAGTTGAGGCCGGTGCCGATCGTGTTGGCTTGGCAGCAGGCTGCCTCGATGCGTGCGTGCATGCCACCCCGACCCCAAACAGCCCTTGCTTTGTCAGCGGGGGTCGCCCTGAGCCTGCAGCAGTTATGGGATTGTGCGCCCCGCTCCAAATGCTGGCGCACGTATACTCACACAACAGCTGGCACGCGGAAAGACACTGGACAGCCGACTCGGGAAAGCCACTCGTGTCGCTCTCTCTCTCTCACGTGTTCAATTGGCAAAAGCGTCTAGCACTCCTGCGAACTTGAGACCCGTGGGAAGAGCTTTGCAGGCGAGCCCCAAGCACAACGAGGTTTGCCCACCAGTGCACACTCAGCATTGAGAGGCCACATGCGTTTCGGCACAGCCGCGCGAGCTCTTGATGCCTGACCCTAGCCGCGGTCGCACACACCCTGACCAACTCTTGAACTTTCTGCTCAAGCACCTTCGCCGTTCCATGTCAGCCCCACTTGAAGCCCAGAGGGGTAGCCGGAGCTTCCACTGCAAACACTGAGAACCCTCCTCTGCAGGCTATGGCCCGACCGCAGCATAGCACCGTGATAGCTTGGCGTGGGAGGGACAGCTTGCATGCGGTGTCAGCGCTACGTGAACCTCCTCGACACTCGCTGTGCGTCGGTCTCGTTCCTACAGGAACCGACCAAAAGAAGCACGCGCGATGTATGCAGTGCGGGCGTGCTCGAGCAAGGAAGGCAAGAGGAGCCCGTGGACGGCGGGGTGACGAGGCGGAAGGGCTCACCTCCGTCACTGCCGTGCGTCTGGCCGAAGGGGCAGGAGCAGATGGCGTGGCCGTACACGTTGGCGGAGCACGAGCAGTCGCCGCCGTCGAACGCGCACGCCTCGTTGTTGCACTCCGAGTTGCAGATGCCGTTGAAGAGCATGGAGTAGTAGCACCCCGACGCGCACTGCGTGGGCGCCGTCACTCCCTGCCGGTTTGCCACCTCGTGGCGCTGCTCTGCAGCACCAAGCGGGCGAACAGTGGGGCGTATTGGCTTGGGCAGTGGCTTGGGCCGCTGGAGGGGCGGAAGAGAGGGCCCTGGCTGACCCACGCGGGAGGCCTGCCTGGCGCAAGCAGCGGGAGAGAGGATGCCACACACACACACACACACAGAGAGAGAGAGAGAGGGGGGG